>VDFB02020108.1:18668-67881 GCA_007258455.2 Sequoia sempervirens
AGATATTGTAGGTTGAAGTTGTTTGTTTCTAATTTCTTCAACAAGCCATAACTTTCACCCCAGAGCTCTGATTTTCAGAAATGGATAAGCGTTGGAAAGGTATTGAATATAACTACATAGTTACAGGGCTATTTTTTTCAATAAATTACTTTGTTTAATTTTGTATCAAAAATTATAATTTTGGCCATTGTGGGCCTATTGAGCATTATATCTTGGTAAAGGACTTGTAAATGCACTAATCATAAAGTGTCAACATTGTAATATCTTGGGAGGGTGAATTTTGAGACCAGTAGAAATGGGGGTGACTCTTGATGTCTCATTTTGCATTCACTTAAAGTTTCTTTTTTGTATCAATCTTGGGGGGATTATACGTGCAATTTGTAATTGCAAACTGAGATAAAGTGAAAGAGAAAGATCCTTATAAATCTATTTATTCCCTCTTGTGTTATGTGGTGTTGTTAATGTTTCATGCTTTCTTTCTTTCTCCTATCTTAAACCTAATCCATCTTTGTCTTTAGATCCTTTCTGATTTGTAATCATCTCATCAAGCTTTGTAGCACTCATTTTGAATTTGTCTTCATGACTCCTTGCTTTCTCCAAATCTGATCTTGGGTTTACCACTTCTTTTTCAAGCCTTGTGCATTCCTCTTATTTTCTTTTCACCATTTCATTCAAACATACTTCAATTGTTTTCTTTTCTTCAACTTGCACTTTCAGATCAGTGATGGATTCATTTGGTTGCTTCAATGTTCACTTAATTTCTTATGCCTTTCTCTGAACTTCTTGATTTTCTCTCTCAAATTTTTGATGCATTCATTTGCTTCTTTGATATTTTATTTCAAATCTTTGTTTTCATCTTCAGTCTTTTCAAGGTCTCCAAGGGACACTTTGAGTTCTCCATCTTTTTCAAGCATGCAATATTCTTCTATGATTCCAACTATAGAAATATCTTCTGGAGGAGTAGGAAATTTTCTATCCATACATGTTCAACTTCCAAGATCTTCCCCAAGCGGTTAATCTCCTTCCAAGGAATAGGCTCTAATACCAATTTTTGAACACCTAGAATATTGAGAAGGGGGGTGAATCAATATTCTCTTAAACCATTCAAATATTAAACATCCAATCACCAAAGCATATTCAACTGTAATAAAGAAAGAAAGCATGAAACATTAACAACACCACATAACACATGAACACCTCATAAATCTCTTTATTCCCTCTTGTGACACTTGTCACAAGGATGATCCTTCCACCAATATTCAAATCTCAACCCTCCATCAAACTTTGCATCTTTTCCTTTAGTGTTTCCCATGATAAATCTATAAATTGAGACCTCTTTTATTCATTTTTCATCACTTCATGGCCATACCAAACTTACACTACCATTTTATCATGCAATCTTGAGTTACTATTATGTTGTGTTAATCAAGAGTAATCCACATTCATACAACTGCATTCATTACACAATCTAAGCACATCAAGTGGAGATTTTTAGTGCACTTAACTTTTCACTCAATCATAGGAGCAAGGTAAACAAGGTAAAATATTTTTTAATTTTTCAATCTTTTGTGTTCATTCGTCTTTTCTATTTTCCTTGTTTTCACATATCAACTTAGAATAGTTTTAATTTTGGTAATATTAGCATTGTTTGTTCTATCACTTCTTCAATAATTAAAAACCTTTATCTTTCACCAATTTCCAAGTGGTAAGACTTGAAAGAGTTTCTCAATAATCAATTTTACCCATATGCTACGTTGAAGAGATGGACAACTAATTTAAATTCTACAAGAAAATACAAGTTCAAATTTCACAAGAGTAAACAACCCAACCCTAAAACAAGGTGGTTGAATTTGGTAAAGATTCTATGGATCATGAAGTGGTAGTGAGATATATGTGTGGGTTATTTTGACACTTGAAGGGGGTTCATTTTGATGTCCAAACCTAAGGACATTGATGAGGTATTCTCAAACTTGTTATGTGGTGTTGTTAATGTTTCATGCTTTCTTTCATTCTCCTATCTCAAACCCTAATCCACCTTTGTATTTAGATCCTTTTTTATTTGTAATCATCTCATCAAGATTTGTATCACTCATTTTGAATTTTTCTTCATGAGTCCTTGCTTTCTCCAAATCTGATCTTAGGTTTACCACTTTTTGTTCAAGCCTTATACATTCCTCTGATTTTCTTTTCACTATTGCATTCAAACATTCTTCAATTCTTTTCTTTTCTTCACTTGCACTTTCATATTAGTGATGGATTCATTTGCTTGCTTCAATTTCTCACTAACTTCCTTATGCCTTTCTCTAAACTTCTTGATTTGCTCTCTCAAAAATTTTATGCATTTATTTGCTTCTTTGATATTTTCTTTCAAATCTTTGTTTTCATCTTCAATCTTTTCAAGGTCTTCAAGGGAAACTTTGAGTTCTCCATCTTTTTCAAGCATGCAATCTTATTCTATGATTCCAACTATAGGAATATCTTCTAGAGGAGTAGGGAATTTTCTATTAGTCATGCATTCAACCTCCAAGATCTTCCCCGAGTGTTTAATCTCCTTCCAAGGAACCAGGCTCTAATACCAATTGTTGAACACCCAAAATATTGAGAGAGGGGGTGAATCAGTATTCTCTTAAACCATTCAAACATTAAACATCCAATCACCAAAGCATATTCAACTATAATAAAGAAAGAAAGCATGAAACATTAACAACACCACACAACACATGGAAACCTCATAAATCTCTTTATTCCCTCTTGTGACACTTGTCACAAGGATGATCCTTCTACCAATATTCAAAATCTCAATCCTCCATCAAACTTTGCATCTTGGCCCTTAGTGTTTCCCATGATAAATCTATAAATTGAAACCTCTTTTCTTCATTTTTCATCACTTCATGGCCATACCAAAATTATAATACCATTTTATCATGCAATCTTGAGTTACTATTATGCTATTTTAATCAAGAGTAATCCACATTCATACAACTGCATTTATCACACAATCTAAGCACATCAACTAGAGATTTTGGGTGCACTTCACTTTTTGCTCAATCATAGGAGCAAGGTAAACAAGGTAAAATATTTTTTAATTTTTCAGTCTTTTGTGTTCATTCATATTTTTTATTTTCCTTGTCTTCACACATCAACTTAGAATAGTTTTTTTTAATTTTGGTAATATTAGCATTGGTTGTTTTATCACTTCTTCAATAATTTAAAACTTTTATCTTCCACCAATTTCCAAGTGGTATGAAGTTTGAAAGAGTTTCTCAAGAACCAATTTTACCCATATGCTACGTTGAAGAGAGAGACAACTAATTTAAATTCTACAAGAAAATACAAGTCCAAATTTCACAAGAGTAAACAACCCAACCCTAAAACAAGTTGGTTGAACTTGGTAAAGATGTTATGGATCATGAATTGGTAATGAGATATATTTGTGGGTTATTTTGGCACTTGAAGGGGGTTCATTTTGATGGCCAAACCTAAGGACATTGATGAGGTATTCTCAAACTTATTATTTGGAGATTGATTAGAAGAAAAATTCCTCTTATCTATAAAAATAGCAAGGTAAAGTGTAGTAGCAAGGTGTTGACAAAGGAAAGGGTATTGGAAAGTGAAAGAGAAACAAGAAAGCCACACTCTTGGTTATGACAATAATTATTGTAACTATTGTGATAAGGATAGGAATACATAGGAGTGTTGTTACAAACTATATTCAAAGTTATGTCCTAATAATAACAATAAGAAGGACTATTCATTTGTGAGCATGGCTAAGGAGATTGGTTGTAGCTACTAGATACATTATTAGTTCTCATGTGCATGTGTCATAGTGAGAAAGGTGCATGTGTTGAGAGTAGCACAAATCTCAAGAGGAAGGTGGGTTGATAAATCGTTTCCATATTAATATTTAACTCAAATTAAAGAAGATAGATACTTTTCTTGATACACATCTTAGACTAATCCTACTTCTGAAAAGCTAATGAATGAAATTTTCTTGAAGATGAAAATTCAATCAAATCCATTGTCATTGGATTGGTTGAAATAAGTGGTGGAAAGCTTAGTCACAAAGAAATGAAAAATCAAATTTGGGCTTATCCTAGAACTCACTAATGAGGTGGTTGTAGATGTTATTCCACTAGATGTTTGTGGGCTCATATTTGGTAGTCCCTATCTCTATATTTGAGATGTTACTTTCTATAGGAGAGAGAACAAGTACTACCAAGTGTTGGTGTAATTAATTAATTAATTATTACACTAGCATAAGTTAACTTAGGTCTTGCATTTAATCATTTAGTCCTAGGTTGCATCATTTAATAAATGGGATAATATTCCCTTTCCTAGTTTGTGGGATAAGATTCCTTCTAGAACTTATCTCATCATTTAATGATCATCACCATTAGGGTTCACATGTTGTCACATGTTGTTTGATCTTGACACATGGCAACATCTCATGAATATTAGGGTTTAGCTCATGCCTATATAATCAGGCATCTTGTTCATTTGTAATATATCCAGATATCAATATCATTTTATCATATCAATAGAATCTTTAATCAGCATTCCATTGTTGCAACACTTCTCTTTGTGGTTGATTATCTTTCATGGCTAAAGTCCTTCATTGAAGATTCTGGAACTTCAAGGGCTATGCAATCCATCATCTCAACATGGTATCAGAGCTAGTCCATTGAAACATCAATCCTAGATCCAGGAAGTTGGAATGCGAGATTCTTTAAAGGCTTGGAGTTTTTATGTTGCAGGCTAGTTGGTTCTACCCGGGAGCCAAGCTATTTTCGGGTGCAGATCAGGCCCTCTTCGACCTCTCCATTGCGTCCAGAAGGCCTCAAAACCCATAGATTGCCTGTTCATTCATCAAAATCAGAGACATCATCCGGGAGCCTGTGAGGTACATCTTAGGGTTTGCATTTTTTGTACAAATCCGTACAGGTTTGCAGGAAAAAATCATCCTTGTAAGTCCTCCATCAAGGAAAAAAAAATTTAGAAAAATCAAAAAAAAAATTTGGCTATTTTTGGGCAAAATTTTCTATAGTTCCTGCATAAATTTCACTCTGCAGGGCGACTGGCAATTAAATTTGGGTCGGCATTAATATTTTTTTCTGCGCCTATAGTCCTTTATCCATCGGCAGGGTTTATTATTCTATCGACATTTTTTATTAAATTTGAATTGCAATAAAAATTGCAATATTCAAATTTTTCGTCGGCATTTTACCAACTGCTACATCACCCTGCATGCTGCAGAGTCGTCGGCCCGTCCCATCACCACTGCCGGTGTTTTTCCCGGTGACCGCTGACCTCCCGCCGACCACCGTCTGTCGACCACAGATCTCCTGGCGACCGCAGACCTCCAGCCAACTCCGTTTGCCATCGAAGCCTCCGCCAACCGCCCCTGGTTCTATCGGTGACCGGGGCTAACTCCATTCGCCGAGCGGTGGTTTCTCCTCCGGCCGCGCCACCATCTCCGCCTCCGGTCCGCCACTCCGACACCGCCCAAGTGGCGGAAATTTTTTTTTCACTGCTAGCGTAGCCCGCAGTCCTATCACCGACCAAGGGCCGAAGTTTTTTTGCCCTAGGGTGCTATATTTTTGCGCCTGTTTAGCCAGCATCAGATCAAATTGCAGTTTTCTTCCGGAGGCCATATCTTTGCGCCACGATATCAAAAATTTGCAAACAAGATATCAACGGAAAGAGAATTCAGAGAACTATCCAGTGGTGCCATCCATTTTGCAGGATTTGTCTGCTATAACTTTCTATAGTCAACTGAAGTCAACCCTCCTTTTTGGACTCAAACGCACACATCTTCGCATCAGATTGTCAGATTTTGAAGATTCCAGTGGCATTCGAGAGATTTTTCAGTGCATTTTTTTCATCAGTCTAGTCATCTTCTTTAGTTTCAACTCCAGGTATCTTTTTTTTGGTTTTTTATTCCTGAGACATCCTGAAGATTAAAGTAGAATTTGTTGATCTCAGAGGCATATTCTTAGTTGCATATCTATTTGGAAGTCTTTATTTTCTGTTGAAGGTCAGTGTCTTTGATTTTTGTGGAGAAATTTCATTATGGGGCTTGCATATTATTCTCCTTTGGTTATGTTGCACAAGGGTAACTATTCGCAATGGCGAGATAGGATCTGCCACCATCTTCATTCACTTGATTTGTTGCCATATCTATTTGGTATAGTTCCTCATCCAAGTGAAGGTATTCAGGAATTTGCTTGGAGTTGCAGCAGGTACCCTGTTTTGGAGATTCTTGAGATGCAAGTTGATTCTGATGTTTTGAATGCTATTGATCATTGTGATTGTCCTCACATTCTTTGGACTAAGCTTTGGGAGATCTATGGAGATTTAGATACTCCACCATTCCCTGATGATCATGCTTTAGAATGTCATTCTTCATATCAAGTACCCCATAATGCTATTGTTATGAAAGAAATTGATTACCTTGATCTTTTTGAAGAGGTTGACAAGGTTCCTTTCAATGCTTCTTCTTCATCAGAGACAGTTGGTATCCCTTCACATTCAATGATTCCTTGTCCAGAGTCATTGATTGAGGCTTCCACTATCATCATCGATCTGGACACATTCAATTTTTTAGACTTGACATCACATGATGGCTTCGTTTCAGGTATCATCGACTTGGCTACTTCTACAAGTTTGGAGGACATTCTTGAGGGGATATCACTCCTCTATTCAGATCACAACTTGGAGAGTTTTCTTGAGTATCCACATTCCTTTGTCTCAACCTTGATTGGGAATCCAGAGACTATCTTGGAGGTGCTTGGTTTCTCTTCAGATATTTCATATCTGAGACTTCTTCCCTGTCATTCCATTCAGGATTTGAGGTTTCTTCAGCATCCACCATTGGATTTGCTTCTTCCTAGTAGGAGATTTGTGGTTTAGACACCTTCATTGCTTCAGACTTCTTTCAGTGGTTTTGAGGACACTTCATTCAAGGGGGGCTATCAAGTCTCCATCACATCCATCATATTCATCCTATCTTTGTCTTGGGATATTGTTCAACATCAGTTTCTGCATCATCCTGGTTTGTCACCCTCTTCATTGTTTGGGACTATGGCATTCTCTTCATCAGGCAAGAAGACACTTGAGCAGAGTTCAAAGACATCATCGACATCCATCTTCATCCTTCCTTCCTTCAATTCCTATCCGGAATGGGAAGCATCTCTGCACTTGCAGTTGGTTTTGTTTCTTCCGAAAGGGAGACAAGTTGTTTGTCGGCATTGGATCTTATTTTGTCTTCAGACACTTACCTTTCTTGCAAGTGATCTTATCTTCTGGGGGGGCTATTTAGTCTCTCTATTTCCTCCCTATGGGGGGCTTTTGTATTGTATCCATGTGACGGATGGTGTTCTTGGGGGGTATTTGGGAGTCCTCCATCCTTCCCATCCTATCTCACATTTTTTTTTTTTCATCTCCTTTTTTGGAGAGGGGTTATGTTCCTACTAGGTTTTCCCCTTTTCTCCGGTTGTGGGATATTTTCTGCATCTTCATGTACATGGGTACCTAAAATGGCCTCGTAGCCAGGACCCATCATCATCTTGCATAATCATTGCATGTTCCTCCCTAAGTTGCACGTTATGGGGGGTGTTGGTGTAATTAATTAATTAATTATTACACTAGCATAAGTTAACTTAGGTCTTGCATTTAATCATTTAGTCCTAGGTTGCATCATTTAATAAATGGGATAATATTCCCTTTCCTAGTTTGTGGATAAGATTCCTTCTAGAACTTATCTCATCATTTAATGATCATCACCATTAGGGTTCACATGTTGTCACATGTTGTTTGATCTTGACACATGGCAACATCTCATGCATATTAGGGTTTAGCTCATGCCTATATAATCAGGCATCTTGTTCATTTGTAATATATCCAGATATCAATATCATTTTATCATATCAATAGAATCTTTAATCAGCATTCCATTGTTGCAACACTTCTCTTTGTGGTTGATTATCTTTCATGGCTAAAGTCCTTCATTGAAGATTTTGGAACTTCAGGGGCTGTGCAATCCATCATCTCAACACCAAGAATGATATTGAATATTTTCTCAACTCATATGAGGGTGAGTCCAATATTTATGTGATGAATGCTTCATAAGCTAAGTGGTTAATCAATGTTAATTGTAAGTTTATAGTACTTTTTTTGCATGAGAAACAAGAAAATGAGGTGGTTGAGATAAAATTAGTCCATGGGTTGTATTCAAAAAGTAGACAACCATTGATTAGTTGTTATTTTTAGGATGATGGTGTCATTTAGCTTGCAATTCTATGCATATTTTACATATCTCCAACACTCTTGGAATGTGTCCTTAGACACCTAGGGTGTAACTAGAAAATGTTTTTTATTAATATTTTCAATAATCTTGGCATTAGTTGTTATATGCACTCATAACAGAGGTGAAGTTGGCAATAGTGGTTAGAAAGCTATTTTTAACAAATTTCTCAACTTGGGCATGAGAATTGAGTGGTGAAGCATCTTGCATGTTATTGGTGGCTCCCATATGAGTTGAGTGATAATTTTGGACACCTACCTTAGAATATGGGTCATTATTGAGGAGTTGCAAGTCAAAGATGTCATTTTTTATTAGTATGGAGGTTATTTTTACTATTCATGACTCATTGGGAGTTACATCTACTATTCTCAAAAGAGCCTCTTCATTTTGGATGTGGGAGTTTTTGCATTTTACCATGGTTTAATGGCATATTATTTTAAATTGGAGGCATGAGATATTCATTTCATAAGTTTTTTTTATAGGTATATAGGTGTTGTTAGAGTGAAGAGAATGTTAGTGTGATGTATGCATCTTTTTGTTGAAGATTAATGCATACTTGTCCTCTGTCTTGTGGGGATTTTTTCTTGAAATGGTTTATCCATATAAACCTGTGTTCATATAGTTTGTTGATTTTATGTAATCACATAATCATCATATGATAATCCTTGAAAAAATAATTATATTTCAAATTTGCATACACTCGTAAGAGATTTTATTGCAAAAGTTTCACCTTTTTTCTCAATAGTTATAGTAGTTTGATGAGCTCTTCCAAGAGCCTAAGGGGTTGTCACTTAGTACATAAATAGAGCATAAGAGAGAGTTTCAAGTTCATTTTGAGAGAAATGTTAATGTGTTATATGAACATCTATGGTCTCTTTAATAACTTATGACAAATCAACCTTAACAAAAATATCTTTCTCAAAATGAGGAAAATAAAATTTATTTTGTTCGTGAGAAATAAATTTCTCCATAGGTTTGATGAGTCTATCAACAAAATCTCATAGAGCAAGAAAACTTATGAAACTCAACCCAAATATAGCTTTTGAGCTTAAGCTTATCAAACAATACAATAACCCAAGCCTAAGGAGAAAAGACGAGAAGGGTAGTACCATGACTCGCATTTAACAATGGCATTGCAATGCTTGGGGTTTGAAAACCTAAAGAGGAAGAATCCTTTAGTCATATTATTAATAGATTTTATTTCAATGCATGGGGTTACGAAGAAGGCTATATTCAACACTTAAATATGTGTTTGTATCAATTTTTCCTACAAAATACTTCATCGAAGTAAAAAAATTCTAAAATAGTAAACACCTTTTTGTCATAAGAAAAAAAAAATCAAAATGAATTAAAATAAATAAGGAATAGACATACTAAATGAAGAATTCATGAAAACATAGACAAATGTGAATAAGAGATGAATAAAGTAAAAATATGTAGAAATAAACAAGTGGGGAGAAAAGCCCAATTTTTTTTCTTCAAAAACGTTATTGGTATTAACGATTATTATTGGTCGTATGGACATAAAACATGCGGTGAGCGTGGATCGAACACGCGACCTTCAGATCTTCAGTCTGACGCTCTCCCAACTGAGCTATCCCCGCATTCATGTATAAATCGACCCTTACATTTTAGTTTAAAAGATTCTTTCTACCCTGAAGTGGGACTTTCACCAAACCGTTTTGTCATCCCCCATGAAAACCGTTTAAAATTTGGTTCCGTCAGCGACACACTAAGCAATGTTACAGCCGGGCAAGAACTTATCAGCATGTATTGTTATTTAGTTCTGTATAAGACGAATTTAACGTGTAGCGCCCGTGGCCTAATGGATAAGGCGTCTGACTTCTAATCAGGCGATTGTGGGTTCGAGTCCCACCGGGCGTGTAAGAGTTTTAATTTTTTGCATTTATCTTGTTGTTCATGCTCTTTGGTTACGCTGTTCCTTAGTTCTCTTTTTGGGTTTTAAATTCATGTCTTTACAAATGGACTTCATGGTTTGTATGCACCTTTCAAGACTACCAAATGCTATGGATTTTATGTCAAAAATAAAATCTATTTATTAAATTATTGTAAGTAAATAATAAGTCTTATAATATCGTGTGACATTATTTATAATTTTTTTTATAAATATATAAAGTTCTTGCTATATTGATATTCTATGATAAATTCACAAATGTTGAAGATAAGACGTGGTTTGGATAAAAACCTTATTTTTGAAATTAGTTCTACACTCTTTGAAAGGATGTCTTATTCTTCCTCTTATTGTGGTTATCAATTGTTAATGAGATCTACATGTTGCTATTTATTAAGCTATCAATCAAGAGATTTGAAGTTTGTGATCCACATTGTATTAATTTTAATATGTATTATTGTTATGTGCTGGTAATATTAATGTTGTCTAAGTAAATGTAATTGTTCAATATTAGTAACAACCAAAAGGGTAGTTAGAAGACATATCTTTATAAATGAGTATGAAATCAATGTAAATCAACTCAACATAATTGTAATGGTGCAATTTGTATACCCATGTCATTTTTCATTTAGTTATGTGTCTATTTTGAGGGAAGTGTTTTGATACATAGACATATTCACAAATGACATGATTTTGATTAAAGTCGTATTACTTGGCCTATGTTACGCACCTACCTCGCTACACTTTTGATTATGTACCAACACTAGTCATCCCCATTCACATGTTCATGTACACCTTTACACTCATCCTATTAAATTGTTCATCATAACTAGGTTTACAATCATTTCTATTCACACACTATCCACTATGATTTAGCACATTTTGTCTCTAGACTAGAACACGATCACAAGGTCATCCTCATAGTTATAAACTTGTCCCACCCTTTTTTAATTCAATTGTGAGCGATGTCAAACATTAACCCTTCTTGCATAGAACTAACTAAACACAAGTTTACATGATATGTTGATATGTCCTTGTATTTAGGCATTCTATGCTTATATTCTGATCATTTAACAACTTGAGACATATATTTGCATATGATTTATTTTACACACTTCAATTGGTGCACTAAAAGAAATATAACTCTACATAAATATTATAGGAGCATTTTGTGACTAAAGACTATTATTTTTGAATCATTATTCAATTTTAGGAGAGTTAATATGGAAGAACTTGATCCCTTGTGACTAATCAATAGTCCTTAAGTTGTTTTTAGATATCATCTAACTCCTCAAATATTCGGGAAGAGCAGAGAAAACTATCATACATCAAGTAAATTGAGAGTATAAGTCTATAAGCCACATAGGACAAGTTCACGAGTGTAGAAAAAGTTCACAATCATGGATTCATACCTACCTAATATCAACAAAATATAATGATTGCAAGGTGATGACAAGCCTATCATTTTTTATTCCTAATCATGATGCATATCAAACTCAAATTTATAGTCTTTGTGCACTCATTGGTTATAAAGCTAAGTATATTTACTTATATTTATATTTTTGCATTCAATTGTTGCAAATTATTAGAGTATTAATAATGTAACTCTCATTTATTAGCCTAGATTGATTTGTGCTTATGTGTATCCATTTTATTAGATAGCCTAAGTTACAACTTAGGGAAAGGTAATTTTCCTTTATATTTTGGTAAATTTGATCAATCCTACACTACCTTATCTTGCCTTCAAGGTTGAACTAATTCACATTTAGATCTAATATAATTTTTATTTTTCATATATTTTCATATTTACCTAGGGTTTGATATTTATATTCTTATATATTTCAAGATTAAGGTTTGGGTATACATAGTGAGCTATCTTTCATCTCACCATCCTACCCTAGATTCTTATATCATCATGGTATGTCATGTCCCATTTTTCCATAATCTATGTTGTGGTCTATAATTCCCATTTCCTATCACCATCATTCCCCCTAATCAAAATTTGTGTATGAATTATTCCCCTCTATCCCCCATGCATCTACTTAAAATCCTTAAAACTTATAAGTATGAAGCATGGCCAATTTTCTAAGTTAGTGTAGGCCATCAAAGTTACAAATTTCCCTTCTTAGCATGACTTTCCTCCCAAGTTTTCTTTCTTCTAGACTTCCATTGGGGTTTCAAACTTCCCCATTCAAGCATACCTCATAATCGTCCCTTGCCTAATTTATTCCCTTCTACTATCAAACTATCAAACATGTCCATCTTGTCATACCTCTATGTTAAATCCCACTCCCTTACAAGCCTTTGTTAGGGAGTCACACTTCCCCTCACCAACATATCTCCACGTTGAACCTTTGTCATTGACTTGGGGTATGAGTTGCATGGTATTTATAAGACCCCGACTTCAACTACTCCTACTATTTATCACTATTCATCACACCTACTAGCTAACATATTTTGCACCATGATGCTTATTTTCAACATGTGGCTCCAATTATAGTATTGTTGTCATTTCATGCTCCCTTTTTATTTTCCATCAATTAGAATCAATCTAATAAATATTAAATGGGCTAGTCATGCTCAAAATGTACCTTTGGTTGTTGTGTTTCTTCCCCCTTTCAAGCTTTAGTCAAACACCCAAGTTGTAAAACCCAAAAAATTGGCTAAGTTAATATTGTTGAAGTTTCATCCAATTCCATAGGTTTCAAAACCTCCATCAAAAGTTGACAAGGTTGTCAAAACCATCCCAAAGGCTAAAAATCATGAAGGGGAAAACAACTAAGTACCAAAAGTTTAAGTTTTTGGAAAAACTAAAAGGTTTTGAAACCTTTGTCAAAAGTTGATAAGGTTCTCATAACCTTGTTGGTTTCCAACAAGGTTCTCACAACCTCCTCAAAATCGGATAAGGTTCTTAAAACTAGTTCTAACTCTAACACAAAGTGCCAACACAAAAAAGAAAACCAAAAAGAAGATAAAGTTGACTTTTTTAAAAAACCTCTGTCAAAAGCCGACAAGGTTGTAACAACCATGTCAAAAGTTGAGAAGGTTCTCAAAACCAGCTTGATAGATGGTGTCAAATGTCAAAAAAAGAAAGAATGAATGAATGAAGTTAGAGATTTAAAAAAAATAAGAAGTTTTGAAACCGATATTGACTTTCAATGAGGTTGTCACAAACCCCATCATAGCCTAACAAGATTCTCAAAACCAATTCATCCACCAACACCAACCTTTGGAAAGAAAGAAAGAGCACTCTAGATGATGTTATTTTCATGCCAAGGCTTTCCTTCATCCACCTACCACTCTACAACACATTATTTATCCTACTACATTCACCAACTGCCATATTTGTTAGAGGCCCAAAAATCATTGTTTTATGATTAACCATACTTTATTCAATGTTGCGGACATCCCTTTCTAACAACACCATTCATCAAGCCATATTTTCAACATACTTCCCGAGTGGATTTAATCTTCTCACCACATTAATATATATTTCAAAAAAATTATTTGATAGTGAATTGCGATGAATTTTCCGTCGTTGAATTGCTGGCAGTGAATTTGCCGTATGCCGTCATACAGATCACATGCCACATGTTTATATTATCGCACCATGTCTGCTGGGTGCATCCGTGCTATACTTTTCCTTCTGGATTAGGTTCTGAATACTTATAGACGGTAGAAGGTTGGCAACCGTTTTAGCTTATTATATGTGGAAGTTATTTCATGTATCTTCATCTTGCATCTATTGGATGTCTTCATGGTTACGATCTGATGTTGCTTTACCGTACCATATTTTCTTGAAATTTTGTGTTTTACCAAGTAGGCAAATTTTCGGTTTCAGTAGAATGATTTGAAATCTGTTGTTCTTCGCTTACGAAGCATGAGTTTATACAAAAGGAGCGCAGAGGTCTTGGTGAGTGCCTTTGTGAAGGTTGAACCTGCTTAACCTACTAACAAGGTATGATACTCTTGTTTCTTTTCCATTTATTTTTATTTGTATCTCATTGTGCGCCTATGGTTGTATTTTCAATCAAAGCAACATCGTAGTACGTGTGGACTGCCATATGATTTAGGAAACCTTTCGGTGTGATCTTCGAGAGTTCACAGTGTAGAGTAAAACGTTTTGATGCAAAAATCTGTATAAAGATTGTTCCCTATGACAAGTATTAAATATAAAAGATTGTTCAAAGATTTATAAGGAGATTCAGTGGTAAAGGACGGTGTTGTGGTTAACATATTTGTTCCCTTGTTGAAAGCATAGAACCTGAGAGGAACTGCATGTAAGAAACATTTTGCCCAACTGGGGCATCCATCGTAAAGCTGGAGAGTACTATATTAAATCTATGATTGAAGTTGATACGAGTCATCCTCATTTTCTAATTAATAATTACCAAAAGCACTATTTACCTGCCGTTTCTTGGGTATATTGCGTGTTGCTTTTATGCTGGGAGATCCTTGGATTGCAAATGTTGCAGCCTACAGGTCTCTTTTTTTAATTTATTTTCTGAGGTTGTCTCCTTTATCGCCATTAGCTGTTTATTCTGTATATTGCTTGCATCCTAGAGAGTTCCAAGGGTCACAAATGCCACAGCCTGCAGGTGGCTTTCTACATGCCCCATGTGTCTTGCTTTTCTCCTTATAAATTACATTTTCTATATTATGATTCACAAGTTTATTGTGAATTCATTTTCATTAGAGAGGGCTGACCATACAATATGATGCAGTTGAGCCTCTGGTCATTGACACCACTTAGCCTGAAAAAAGATGTGTCTTAGTAGCATGAGCTGGTCTGTATTCTATCCAAAGATCATAGTAAATTAAAAGTGGCCATGCTCTGCTATAGTTATAACAGTAACTGAACTGATTATAAAACGGCAAACAAGGTGTATAAGGTTCATTACCTCAGTTTGTGGTGGATGTGCAGCATTTCATTTGCAGGTAGCTAGACAATTTTCTTGCATAGAGGTTTTATTTGTGATTTTCATGGCCAGTGGACAACCTGAATTCAGATGTGACTAGTAAATCATTGAATCATTTACCTCAACTATAATGCAGCGGAGTTGGACAACCTGAGGTTATTGCTATGTTAGATTTGTATCCTTTCTACTGTTGGATCCAACAGGAAGATTGTATATATAGGAAATTGAAACTTTTGAAACAAATGTCAGAACTTTTAATTAGTTTGGATGGATTGATGTACAGAAAGCTTGGCTTTATGCCTGAATGAGTCTTTGTAATTGGAGTTTATGGGAATAATAAACATTGAAAGATATCCCTTGGAGGTTAAAGATTCTCATTTTCTAACTAAGTACTAACTCACATTGTTTTTGATATGAAATAGGGAGGTGGAAAAGGCCAAAAGAGGTTTGGGAAGAGATGGTTTGTATCTTGTCCACAACGAAGGCTGTGGAAATTGAAAAGCACCTTAATTTATATTACAAAACATACAATGACATCAAGATCAGCTACATAAATAATTTCACAACTTCTTTTCAAATTCAACAAAAAATGGGTGGAGAGTATTGGAGAGCTCATTATTAAACTAAATTGCAGAAGTAGACACTTCACAATGCAAGAACAACAAGCTCTTTTGTCTCATAGTCTATCTTTGACCTCATGGACATTAAAAGTCTTCTATTCTATTCTATTTAAATTCTTATAGAGTTCAGATTTTATTTTCTTATGGTTTCTCTCTACAAATTTTGATGCCACTGTGGCGGAAGCTTGTTGTAAGCGTATAAAGAAAAAGAAGATGATGGGAGAAAGCTTCCAAGCTAGCACGATGAGTGTGTCATAGGTGCATTGGAAACATAGTAACATTCCTTCCTAATTGTGTATGTACAATTAATGGAACTAACATTTTTGCAATATGGGGGTCATCTTTAGTTCCCACATGCTACCATTGCTTTCGTAAACATTAACTTCAAATTATGTTTTTCATAGCTTTTTCCTCAGTCAAACAATTGTGCCACATTAAATTGGTACTATAATGTCAAAATTGACAAAGTTTACAAATGAAAATCTTGTGGTGCAGTACACACCTTGTAAAAGCTCAAATGGAGTGTGAATTATAACCCCATGTCCCCATTGTTTGGTGTGGAGCCTAATCAGTCTCCAAGTGGAAGATTGTTGGTATGTGGCGACTGATCATACAAATACTGTACACTCGTAACGTATCGTGGAGTTTGGGGCATTGCCCTGATTTTTTTGTTTTTGTTAACACGTCAAGGTTTTCCTGCTGGCACGTCATTTTCTCGTTGACACGTCAAGGTTTTCCCACTAACACATCAAATGAAAAATAACTTTGTAAAACCCTAATTCTAGAAGCTTCCAAAAGGCTTGTTATAAGTGGTTGGGATGTAAGTTGTGGTGTGTGTGTTTCACGAGATTGTAATTTGTTTAGCACTGGATCATAAAATTATTGGGTGGTTGAGTTTTTGAGGATGTAGCCCATATTGGGTGAACCACGTTAAATTTCTGTGTTGATTTATTTTGTGTTATTCGTCATTGTTATTTTTGGGTTATTTAATCTGCATATAATTGTTAATGTTTATTGCTCCAATCTGCTTAAACCCTAACACCCATGCGGCTGCTTAAATGTGTTTTCTACTTAAATTTAAACAGTTGGAGTGTTCCCATGCATAAATTTTACTATGGGAAAAGGATAATTTGAAATCTTTCCCTATATTAATGGAGCAACTACTATTTAGGAATTGAAAATAAGCTGTGAAAAAAAAGGGGGGGTTGGAAATAAACAACTGCATATTGCAATAAATCCACGTGGCTCCACAAGTTTCTTTCCTTTTTTTAATATTTGCTTTCAATTTATTTTTCCTATTTTCTTGCTGCACAAATCATTATTAATACTAACAAACAAATTTAAGATGACTGCTTACAAATAAGCAGAAAAGAGTAATATTCATGGGGCCACCAACTCCACAAATAATTCCTAAATAAGTTGAACAGTGGCTGCTAGCCAAAATAAGGGGACTTGCCCTAAACCAAAACAAAATCGCTGGATTCCTTCCTATCTATATATCAATCACAACTAATCGAATATCTCCGTTGCTGTGGTGCCTCCTATTAAGAGCTTTACTTTGCCTCTTAATCTAAACAATGCTTTGTAAATATTAGATGCAGATTTGTAAAAGCAGTACAGGACCTTTAGTTAACTCCCTCTTCTTTCTTCTCATCTTTATTCTTTACAGCAGCATACGATTTGTTCCTAGCCACACCATTCCCTTTACAAGCAGGCTCTGCTATCTTCATATCAAGGCCATTCTCTTGTGCAGTAGAGGTATTGGTTTTCTCAGCACAGGCATCAAGTTTTTCCAGCATTTTGGTTGATTCTTTTTCCCTCTTCGATTTCATGATCTCTTCGTACCTTAGGAAACTAGGTTGGTTTGTAGAAGAGAGCAACCTTGCCCACATACGGTCAGTGGTATTGACTTGCTTCCGAGTCTCTGTAACATGCTGCAGAAGATATGAAAAATAACCCAGTTTAGTATGCCAAAGTTCAGTGCTATACCCTAGAAGTTTATTCAAACATAAATAAGTGTAATTACATAAACTATAACATGCTCCTCAGATGGAAGCATCCTGCTGTGATGTAGCATAAATATGACCTTAAAATGCCAGAAAGCCCTTTTACTCCACTGTTCATATTAAGCCTGTCCATTGTTTTATGGTCAAATATTCACTTTTTGTGAAAGAATACTTACAGCATTCGGAATATAAACATGTTTGCCATTCACAGAACCAACAGTGAAACCAGTGTATCCTGCCATAGCTCCATGAATGGCATTTTGGGCCAGAAGAGAACAGTAAACATTGTCTGATGCATTGCTTGGAATCGCACGGACCATGTAAGTTGGGTCTGCAAAAAAGCGTATTTGGATTTAATCATATCTGCTTTTCCAACCTAAAAGGTGGCACTCAAAATCAATTCTGTGAATGCAAAGAGATGAGAGGAAAATCTGCCAAAGGAAAAACAGATGCAGACAAAAGGATCAAATCTGGGGCATTTCAGTGATGGCAAGAGACATACCAATATACTTCAAGTTCAGTACTTTGTGCTCTGTACGATAATGATCCTGAAGACAACAATATTAATGTTTTTTAAAATGGCCACAAGAAGTTTAAATTTGTTAGAATGTCAATAAAATCTTTGAAACAACATTATAGCCGAATTTTTTAAACTTACCTTGAGTCTTTGGGAGAGCCATAAACCAATGTCCAGCAGTAATTGGTTTCCTGAAGCATCCGCTTTATCCATAGTCTGCATAGATTCAGCAACAAGTTCCTGTCCCGCACCCTCGGCAACAACTATTACAGCATGCCCATTTTCATTAATGCGTTTCTCAACAAATTCATATAGTCCACCTTCCCCTTCAAGATAGAAAGGGGATTCAGGGATTAGACAACAATCCTGCATAAAGACACCAAATCTTGTCAGAGATTAACGATAAGTTTCCTTGGCTCAAAGAAACATCTGAAAACCTCTTATGAAAAGCTTCAGAACCTGGTAGGACTAACTAGTAATTACGATTACATTCAATTGACACTTCCTTGCATTCTTATGTAGCAATGAAAAAAATCTGTGTGGCACATTTCATTTAGTTGATTTGAAACTGCTAAATACAACGATCTTTCCAAAGTCTCACTCACATCACTTGGAAATATATGCCTTATGTGCTAGTGAGGAAATACTCAACAAATAAAACCCAAGAAAGAAAGAATACTTCTAGCAATGGATCAAAGACTTAAAATAGAAAATGACTGATCCCAAAAATTCATCCTCATCACTCAGTAAAAAAATCTCACAAAGGAAAAATTAGGCATCCTAGATCATAAGAGCTTTCTTCAATAGACCTAAATTAAAGCAAGGTCTTACCACATCCCTGTTGGCAAGTGTGGCGTACATAGCAATGAATCCTGCATCAGAAAAGAAACCCGCTCATTTCTTTATCAAATTGATCTTTCAGAAAATTGGACTATCAGAGTATGGTATAATATATGTTCCCAATTGTAGCATATAGAGTAACACACAAATACAGACCTCAATCTACTTTTAGAATTCAGGGGCACGACAAATAGCTAAATAATTTATCCTATAATATTCTATGACTTACAGACTTACTTCAAAGCTTCACTTCTATGACATGAACAGTCAGTTGATTTGGACATTTTCATCATGAATTTGGAACATAAAACCATAAAGACTGGCTTTATAATGTCTCAAAGAAAACCACTATTACCACCATCTCAACTTACCACTGTATCGACCCATAAGCTTCACCAAACCCAAACCATTTTCTGCACTCTCTGCTTCTACATGTGCCGCATCGATTGCTCTTTGTGCTTCCTCCACAGCCGTATCAAAACCAAATGATTTATCAATGATCTGAAAATTAATATCCAGAATAAAGGTCAGTGTTCATCACTCTTGAATATGCTAATAATAGAACATGCAATGCCAAGACAGTAGAAATTGTATCCACCAAATCATCTGGACAGTTTCAAAAGTTTAATTAGCATTAGTTATTCATATTGACAATGTTCATGGCTCGTGATAAATCATAATATATTAAATCTAAAGTTTCTTCATACCGCAATGTCATTATCAACAGTCTTAGGAATCCCAGCAACTGCCACCTTCATACCCCGTCTTTGGATTTCCTGCATATGATTTCAACATTCACAGCAACAACATTGGTTACAAAATTACAGGGAGGCATATGAAAAATGGAACATGGAGAAGAGGCTATCTAAAATTTCTAGATAGTAGCAAACAGCTATTCGGGCTTCGAGATTAAAACTAAACTCAAATATCAAAAAAAGGAATTTCAACACACACGTAATCTCCAAAATTAAAACATTTACAGGTATTGATGCAATAGATAATCCATTATTTCTGAATAAGATCTCATTCACAGGAACAACATAGGAAGAGCACAAATTAGGGAGGTTTCAAAATGTGGTGTTGAAATGGATGCCTATTTCCTAGACATGAAAGGCTATGAGTTCTCAAAAACTTCTTTGAATCCTTTGCAAAAGGCCTTCTGATTGGAGGATCCAAAAAATGCACCTCATGGAATTTTCTCATCTACTCAATATGCAACTATGAAAATTACTTAGTACTAGGATATTTTGTTCTTTGGTTCAAGAATATGTTTTTCAATTTTCTGTAGTATCACCGTATCATCTACAGAGCTCAAGTTGTGGTATCTGGAAAAGATGTAAATACCTCATAAATAACAGTTGCTCCTCTCTGAGTTCCATCACCTCCAAGTATGTAGACCTTTACCCAAAACAGTAACAGTCATGATCCACCATGCTATGTATATTGCTAGAAAGCACCAAGTGATAAAGGATAAGGAAGTTTTGTTCAGATAAACAAGCTGTTACCTGATTGATGCCACGGTCTTGAATGCTGTCAACTATTTTAGAAGTCACATGACCACCCCGTGAAGTACCAAGAATTGTACCCCCACGTTTGTGAATATCATTGACAACTTTTGGATTTAATGGAATTGTATTGTGAGAATAAAAACCTTTATAACCTCCCTGCAGAGTAAAATCCACAAATTGCATTTAGCTACTCATTTCTTCAACCAAAATAATCTAGAATAAATATCTTTTTCAGTATGTCGTCATTCATATTAACACTCATTAAATCTAACAAATATGCAATTAACTGAAGCATTTTGTTGAATTCCTGAGAAACTACATTTTTTAGAATTCGCCAGCAACCATCTCAAATACAAATAAATGTAATGTAAGCATTGATCCAAATCATCCTCAATGTAGTAAGCTTTTTAACCACTGAAAATAACAAAACAAAGAAATCAACAAATTTATATTGAATTTGGCAGTCATAGAAACGATGTTTCAGAAAAACCACGATTTCTTTAGATCATAAAGATCTTCAATCTCTATAGAGGAGTTAAACAAAAGTGACTGGCATTGTGAACATAAAAGGGTCAGACACGATGGACAGCCAAAGTGAATGTCTACAAACAAGGACAGTAGTAAACAAAATACAATGAAAGTAATCAAAGCTTCAAACTTTAAAAGAAATGTAGGGAGAGACTGAAATTATTTTTCTGTGGAAAGGAGATGCAAGACCGCTTATGAAGGATCCCAAAGGTATTCCTGTAACATAGATTTTTATATGTTTTCTTGCATGATGAGGGAACTCAACTTTGATCTTGACTGTGGGACACAACGAGATGTGCTATCTATTCTTTGCTGGGATAGGAAGATATGGCACTCTGATGCCCTATTCTTGATGCAAATTATCTTTTATTAATCTAATAATAGGTCTCAGTTTTTCAGCTAAAAGAAAATAATGGATAAGGCATCCGCTCACCATAATACCAAGCACATCTTTAACTCCATACATGTTCTGTAAACCACATACAATTTCGCGGATGACAGTATTCAGTCCTGGGCACAACCCTCCACATGTTACTATACAAGCACGCACTTCATCTGGTTTAAAACAGACCTGTTGAGTGAAATCAGCATCATGAATTCAGTGTGAGCATGCACAGGGCCTTCACCTAGAAGTTTATTTCTATAGAATACGCATACCTTTTCCCGTGGTCCTGCACGACGAAAATGAATTCCTCTAGGGCTGTTCATTCTCACAACAATCTGAAATATGGATAGACAAATAATAGATTAAACTTTTGATATAAACATAAAATTAAAATGGAAGAGAGATCAAAAAAGGAACCTGCGCTGAAAAGTTCATAGTGTCATAATAGAAAACCTATGTATGAAATACAATCTTAGAAGTAAGAACTTACATCTTTAGGAACCACATCATCTAGATGAACAAAGAACTGCCTGGAAAAGGCCAAAACAACAAACATTAAATGAGAAAACAAAATGAAATGTAGAATAACAAACCCTTGATAGGGTCATTTAATGCCCTTGCTTTGTAACGTTTCCTTGTTTTATTAAAATTTTTACCCCCCTTGATGTTTAGAATAACAAACCCTGATAATTATTCGCAGCAAGCTCTGAAATCTCCCAACGAATATCAAAAGGCATATTAAATGAATACATATTGTGAAACACATATATATAATTCTTAACAGTAAACCATCACTCATGAATTGAAAAACACAATATTATGAATGAAATTCAAGGTCTAAACTTACTCAACGTCCGAATAGGCAGGGTTGTCTTGTAAAGGATTTGGATAAGTCTGCAAATGCCAAGAGAACCAAATTAAACTCATTAATTAGCTAGATGAAAACATTTGTGTTTACATTCAAAATGAAAAGAGATTTTCTGCTGAAAGTTGTAGTATTTATATCAAGGATCAATCACAGAGTGTCAATCAAAGCAGCAGGGCACAACCAGACATCGGGCCTAATTGTAAATCTGAATGGGAAAGTTCAGCCTCATTAATAATAATCTGAAACTAATACGAAGAGTGAAATAGAATAATTGCAAGTGATTGCCATGATAAGCAACCTAATTCAAGCCCATCTGGGCACTCCCTCGGTACTCTAGAGCTTTGGCCATGAGATCAAAACTTAATGGGCACAGAATTTCAATGATACATATGAGTAAAGTGAAAACCCTCCTTGTTCCCAAAAGGAATTCTCATGTGATAAGAGTGTACAAAATCAACAAGAAACCAAAACATGAATCCCCTTGTTTCTAAGAGAGTTCTCATTTGGTAAGAGCCCTAAAAAATCAATAAGAAAGCAAAACATGAGGGAACCTGCAAAGGTTTCAGCAAAACATATTTTCCTATGGATACATATTAGTTTTCAATCAAGATAAAGATAACAAAAAAGACTTAGAACCCAAAAATTACAATGCAAGTGTAGATAGACGTTTTAGTTATAAGAAACACACTAAAAGGCAATATTGCTACTAGCAACTTCACCTTTAATGCTAACACCTATTAGCAATATTTTAAAAGTTCATTAATTATGTTAACTAACCTATTTGAAATGCCCTGATTTCTAGAATTGCAATGCAAATAGAAGCTACACGCTTCTGGTTATAAAAGACTCACTAAAAGTAGCCATTGCAACTAACAACAGCGGCTTATACTTATATTTAAGAATGTTTTGGTTCCCAGTGTATCAAATTGCAATGTTGTTGGGATCGTTTGCTTAGGATTGGGATTTCTCCCAGGGGATGCCGGATACTGTAAGAAGACCGCAATTGTCGGAATTAATCAAACCATGGAGCTGATCCCACAAGAACATTGCAATTCAAAAAAGGCTATTTGAAATGGAGAGATTTATTGCCAATTGATCTTTGAAACATTGCATGTATTGCTACCAATAAACACTAAAGATGATACAGGTAAAGCATTTTATAGAAATAAATTATTTTTTCTTACAGTTAAGTTCGGCAGCCAATCTGAGAGATGAGGTACGCCATCAAGCACGAACCCAAAATCAGAATTCTCTCTCTGCAACTCTGCTCTCGGGAACCGAACACCGCCATGCTTTACATAACCGGTTTTCCGGCGATGAAAACTGCTTAATCTTACGTCCCCAGACGAGAACAAGAACTTATGCTTCAAAACAACTCGAGTGGTCCTATGGTTGCTACCATAGAACCTGCTGCAGGAGTAGTGGCATGACTGTTTCTGGGCGACCAGGTGCTGAGTATTGAAATCAGAAAGGGAGGCAGAGGTGGCCATTCAAATCTAAGACACTTCAATTATTCTTCTCCTTCAAAAACAAATTCGAATACAGAAATAATTGTGAAGATGGCATGAAATAGCTGATCGTTCGTTGCAGTGGGCACACAGAAGAGATTGATTAATATAATAGTTTATTGCAGGTGGTTTAGTGATGAATTGCGGCTAAACAAGACAGAGTGCGGACAAACCGCGGCTTTGAGTCAAACCCGGCATTAGTGTTGACGAAAGTTCCAAAACAGAAAAACAGGGGAAAATGTCATTGGCTATACAATTCAATGTCTGTTAAAGCGGGGTCCCATCTTGTGAGCAGCCGTTGTTTAGGAGCTGCCTAGATTGTTTCTAGACTCATTGAACAATTTTTTTGATTTAAAAAAAAAGTCTTGCAACATAGAATTTGGATCCAACTCAGAAGTAGTTATTAGTTAAAGTGGGGAGATTAAATCTAAATAATGTCAAAAGAATGAGTTTTTTTTCCTCTCGGAAAAAATTCATAATATCATTAATAAATAAAGATATTACATATTAAAGAAGCTGAAAAGCTTAAGTAAGGAGAAAAAACAGAAAGAAAAACAAGAACAAAACACAAAGTGCAGAGCAGCCGAGAACTGGCACCAGTACCAGCAAAAGAAGAACCCAAGAAAAAACCACAGAACCAATGGAACAGTCACCCGAATTACAAAAGAGATGAGTTACAATTACGAGATTGTGGGGGAAAGAAATGATTTTCATTTAAATATTTTGGGAAAATTAATGAAATTATAATAAAAATTAATTATATTTAAAATAAAATTTAATCATGTATGAAATTATATTTTTTAAATAAATGTTAAAATTAATGTTCAAAATTTTCCTGTTCATAAGGTGGATGAGTTAATCACAAATATATTTTGTAAGAATGGAAGTTGGATATCGTTCAATTTTGAATGGATAAAATTAAATTTTGAACAATCCTAGCCTTTGATGACATTGCACTTTCATCATGATGGCATTACCTTGTCCTTTTACTATCATCATAATTAGAACCTTTCATTCAAAATGGACACCAAGATGTTGGGAAATCAACAAGTTAGTTCTAATAGACTTCTTTGTAGCTCCAGTTTGGAGGGACTTCTTCACAGGTTCAGTTTAGATGTATTTTCCCATAAATTTGGTTTAAATGGAAACTCCCAAAAAAGGTTTGGTTGCACTTCAAAACCCTACAAAGGTACCTGAAGGTCCAAAACTATGTCATTAATGCATTTCAACAACCACCAACCACCAACTCAATTCCAATGGTGCCAATAAACAATTTTAAATGAAAATTGGTATAGATCCACAAAGGGATGTGATGCTTTACCATACCTTGGTTATTATTTATAGACCCAATGATTGACATGCCATCTCCAGGTTGTTATTTCAACATATTTTTTGGGAAATTTTCCTTATGCTTGCACTCATACCCATGAACCATTAATGTAGAGGTATGCTAGTGGTAGAAGGAATGCTCTTTCACACCTCCTAGTTGATAAAATTAGATTTTAAAAGGACATGTTTCTATAAATCATTGACGAGAATGACGACTAGGGTACGATGTGTTCTTTGTAGTATGTCATGGATATTTGACAACATGTGTAATTTCCGCCAAGAGGATAAAATTCTTGAAGTCTTAATTTTCAAAGGAGGTCCCTTCTCAGCTTGAAAACTAGGTACAATAGAAGAAGAGTTCTTCTCTTGTACACTTTTGTAGCATTTTTTGATATTGTAGTTAGCTGAATTTATAAAAATTGGCTTGTTTTCATGTCCTCTCACTTTTAGTGTGTTGTGTAATTCCTTTTTACCTTAATATATGAATGATTTTACTGCTTCTTTGGACATGTATGTTGTGTATAAATTATTTTCAAGAATTAGTTGTGGATTTCCCTCCTTGGTATTTGTCAAATCCTTTACCTCCATATATGTCTACAGGAACTGATAAATAAAGATTTACGTGACTTTAGAAAAAATTTATAGGTTCCTTGTGATATTGTGAGCAAAGAGGAAACTTAGAAAAATTTATAGGTTCCTTGTGATATTGTGAGCAAAGAGGAAACTTAACTAAGTCTCAATGCATCATCACCCTTTCCTTTTTTGTATTCTCCATCTCCCTTTTTCTTTCAGAATTCATTAGAATAGGGTTAGATTTTAGTTTGCTCTATGTTAAGTTGGATCAACACATTTCATATAGGCTTAGAAAGGAATGATCCTTCTTTGGAGGTTTGATCTCTATAGCAAGGTCCCACATCTTGAGATCATTCCCTTTGTTGACCTAAGAGAACCTATTCACCTATTGAGTGAACAAACAAACTCCTCAATGATGCCTCTAGGACTTCTAAAATATCTAAGAGACAAAGGCAAATAAATTCCAAGAGAGAATTTTCTATCAAATCATTCTCGCACATCACAAATCATTTTTATACATGAAGATTAAATTCATAATAGGTGGAACCAATCATAGACTGTGCAACATAAATCTACAAAATTTTCTATTCTAGTTCAAACTTTTAGATATTCATGACTGACGAATGAATAATTCTAGAATAGCAACAATATTATTTATATATCATCAATCCTAGAGCTAAGCCATGTTATCCTTTTATTTAATTTATCACATTTATTTCAGTTCTATTAACAACCCCAACTTTGTTATCTAGGTGAACGGTTTACTATTGATTGCTTTTATTTAATTTCCCTATGTAATTTATATAAATTCTTTACTTTATTTACAAAAATAGAGTGATGTGCCACTTAACCTTATAGTGGATAGTGTACATTGCTTCATGTTTGTTAAGTTAATTAAAATTATTAAGATCTTTTTGGAGCACTTTGAAGGTGAAAGTGTACAAAATTCATCTCCATCATGATTCAACAAATGCTTCTTGTATCATAGTTATTAAATAGATCCTAACTAATACTCCAAATTCATGAAAGATATTGATCTCATTTAAAATCAAGACATCCATGGACCATCTCCGTCAATCAAAAAATGGATCTTCCAAACTTCCATCATAGTTATTAATTAGATCAAAACTTGTTGCAAGTGTTGCCATTGATGTCAACAAAGTGGGGATTGTTGATGATGTTGTCTTGGTAGTCAACAAAGTGGTAGTGTGTGGATGGTTGCATATGTTGCAATCAGGATGTTGGTCAAAAAGTACTATGTATGATGTTGGATGTCATGAGCTACTATAACAATTTTTATATATTTCATGTTGCTCATGTCTAAGTAAATAATGCTAAGAATTTGTTGTATTCACTATTTGTTGATGTAGATTGTATATAATAATTTCTTATAGTCAGTGGCTCAAGAAGTTGCACTAAAAAGCTCCAGAGAATACTCTGCATTCCTTTTTATTTGAATATAAGGTCCCACAGCTTAGAAGGTAGACAAAATCAAGAGTGAAGCATGTATTTGACTATTTCCAAAACATAAAAGTCGCCACATAAGTTTCTAGAGTTAGCAAAATGAAGACTATGCTATTGAAGTCATGAAATGTTCAAAGAAATGTTTTGTATTTCTTTGTTGATGTTGTTTTGTTCTTACGATTTGGAGGATGAGCTTACAATGTCTACATGTCTTCTCCTTTCAGGTTTCGGTTGTTGATATGTATTGTAGTTTTTCAATGATCTATCTCAAGACTATGTTGTTTGGGTTTGCAAGAGATACTGGTTTTGTGTCTATTTGCTTATGTCGGCATAATGTTGCAAGAAGTTGTGAAAGAAGGGTATGGAAATGCTTTGTGTATAATTCAATTATTGTAATGTAATCTACATGATGTTATATAGTCTCTTTGATATCGCTTGTTGTCTGGAGTTAATATTTTTTGTGGGTTAAGTGTTTGTTGGGCTGACTTGATACTTTAAGTTGTTTGCACCAAATTTTTATGGTGTGTGCCAACATGGGATTGTGTGCAAACGTAAAATAGGTCCTACTTATCTCTTGGATTGGACCACATTCAATTTCTCTTTCCCATGGATGCTTTAGAGTTGACTCATATGGTTGTTGAAAATTTCATGTTTATTCTTTTTTTGATCGAAAAGGAGAAATGTTTTGATGGTTGTGAAAGGTATAAATGAAGGATCAAGTGTATGATCATATGTAGAGTTTTAATTAATGTGTGTTCAATGTGAATGTCAAAGGCAGTGTGCTAAAGGTAGAGGAATGAGTGCGAATGTATAGAGAAGATTTTGATGTATGTTGAAGGCATTGAGCCAAAAGTAGAAGAGTATAAGTAAAGTCTTGAAGGCAGTGAACCGAAAAAAGTGTGTAATTGAGTGTTGGAGGCAGTGAGTGAAAGATGGAAGTCCAAGTGTGAGTGTTGGAGGCAGTGAGCCAAAAACAAAGGAGTGTTATTGAAGTGCTGAAGGCAGTGAGCTAGAGGCAACAAAGGTGTTGTAGAGGCAGTTTTGTATCTAATTCATCAAGTGGTGTATTCTGAGGTTGCAACCTATTCCAATAAGTGTTATATTGAGCAGAGAGTTGTGAACCTCCTTAGGCTAAAGACCTTAAAACCTATTGTAAAATCTATTTTTATTTGAGGCTAGATTTAGACATTAACTCCAAGCAACTTTCTCACCATGGTTTTCCCTTGTTGGGTTATCCACTTAAATATGGTGTTGTGGTTGTGTATTTTTTCATTGAATGTTTTCTCTGATTATGGTAGTAATAAGTTTTGATTGATAAGTTTGAATTGGATTAAATTTTGGAATATACTGATTCACCCTTGCCTCGCCCCCCCTCAATATATTTGTGTTCTAACAAAACTAATACTCCAAATTCATAGAATTATCACAATTCTTGGTCCCTCTTTGATTGGTTTTAGAAAATCAAATCTCAATCTTCCCCATCTAGAATAGTTATTCAATTCCCTCCAAAATAATTATTGAATTCCTTCCAAAAATAACTCTAAGATGTCTTGTAATACAAATCGAAACAATTAAGGGTTTTCAAGTTGATATATGTTAGTGATTAACTCATAACTAAATTATGCTCATGATGTATACGATGTTGAAAGTATGAAGGTGTTGTCATTGATGTCAACAGGATTTCTATAGGCTGGTGTTGTCATTGATGTCAACTATGTGCTAAGAAAGTTTGTTGCATGATGAAGATGTCAAGGATATTGAGAAAATTGTGAAAAAAGAGGAAAACAGGTTGTTGCAGGTTGTGCATGTGTAGTTGAGATATTGAGGAAGTTTTGTGAGTACATGGAGCTATCCTTTTGTAGAAAATTCTAGAGATTTGTTGGAATGATGTAATGTGTTGAGATGATGTCTCTAGTACTTGGTTTCTAAATGCTTTTGATAAAATTTTATAAATAGAGAAAACGGTGTTGTACAAGTGTTTAGAACATGCTCCTAGATGTACTCCACATTTTTTTGTGTTGATGTTATGCTTGTGTGGATTTGATATGTTGTTCAAGGTTGTTAGAAGTTTTTATATTCAAAATTTGGGTTTGTGGATCATTGTACAGAGTGAGATATTTTCACTAGTGTGTGAACTATCTTTTTAGTGATGTTTTATGTGGCTTGGGATAAATGTATTTGCTCTGTGTTTCTTCATGGTTTGTCTTCAAGTTGTGTAGATTTGGGAAGTTTCTTATAATGTTTGTATCTTTCAAAATTCAAGGTCACTTGATTTGGTATAGTACATTTTTTGTTTCATGCATCAGTGTGTAAGTAAGGTTTACCAGATGTTCTAGGATGAAGTATTTATATGTTGAAATTTTGGATGAAGTGTTTGATGATCTCAAGTAGTTCATGGATTATTCTAGATCATGTTCAAGTGAATTGTGTTGTCCAGAAGTTTTAGATTGATTGAAGGAAGCGTGTATTTAATGTTTTATGGTATTTAGCACGGGTATTGGCCAACCTTGTGTTAACACTACATGCAAAGTTTATGAAAGCATGTTGGGGTGTGTTAGGATTAATTTGGGTCCTAATTAAGGAGTTATATGGGTCACCTTCATTTCTATCCACCGTGGGAATGTTTAGGTGCCTACCTAATTTGAATTTGTAAGTGTAACAGATAGTTGTCGACGCTGGAGAAGGTTTTCAAGGTTGAGGTTGATATAAATAAGAGTAATGTTTTTGTGAGATGCATGAGAGAGAGACAAGATAGATGCAAGATCGATGCGAGTGATGTGTGTGATGCGAATTTGAGCAGAGCAGTGTAAATTTCAAGTGTTGGATTCATGAAGGCAGTGAGCTAAAGGTATCTGAGATCTTTCATGCAAGACTATGAAAGTGTTGGAGCATTTGTCGTGGAATCCTTGTTGCATTGAGAATTTGTTCTCTATGTAACATCTCTCTTCTATCTTCTTGTGTTCTTTATGTGGTTGTGAGCCTTGGCTGTGAGCCTTTTTGGACAATGTGTCATATTCTGCTAGTGATCCCTTGTACTGGTTTTGCAATTACTTTATTGTGAGCTAATCCTCACCGTGGTTTGTCCCTCATTTGGTTTTCCATGAAAATTTGGTGTTCTCTTGTGTATGGTGTTGTTATTTTAGTTTTTGTTATTTGCATTTCATGATTAATTATGACTTTAACAGAATAAGGGTTTACTAAATGCATGTGGATTTGATTATTATTGAGGTTTTTTGATGTTTTAATTTGCTACAACTAATTCACCCCCCTCTCAGTTGACTTGTTCATTCAACAATTGGTATCAAATCAAGGTTCCTTGGTGAAGAGCTTAACTGCTTAAGGTAGATCCGGGATGGCAAAGGAAATTGATTGCCCTAGATTTGATGGAACAGACTATGCAAATTCTAGAAGACAAAGATGGAAGGATATCTAGAAGCTCATGGATTAGAAATTGAAAAGGAAATAAAGAATCAATATGTTGCACCTCTGGATGGTCCAAGCATAAGTGATGAGATCAAGGTAAGTGAAATAAATGGTAAGGAAAGATTTATTTTGATGAAAAGTCTTTCAAATTCTGAATTGGTTAAAGTTATGAATCTTAAGACTACTAAAGATATTTGGGATAAGCTTGAAAGTATTTATGAAGGATATGACAAGGTCAAACAAGCTAAGTTGCAGAATCTGAAGGCACAATTTGAGACTATGCGAATGTCAGAAGATGAAACAATTTCAACCTACATGTAGAGAGTTGATGAACTAGTAAGTGTTATGAGAGGTCTTGGTGCACAAGCCAAAGAACCTAGGGTGGTAAAGAAAGTTCTCAAAACTATTCCTGATTCATACAGTGAAAAGGTATCTTCTATTGAGGAAGTTGAAAATTTTAATACTTATTCTAGAGATCAGTTGATTGGTACATTAACTTCATTTGAAATGAGAAAGATTGCTTTGAAAAATGGCACAAAAATGGAGACAACTTTTAAGGCTGGAAAATCAAAAAAGATTGAAGATTCAAATGGAGATTATCTTGATGATGTGCAAGCTAAATTTGTAAGAAGGGTAAAAAAGGGCACCGGTAAGTACAAAGGTAAACTACCTTTCAAATTTTTTATTTGTGGAGATGTAGGTCATTATGCTTCAAGATGTCCAAACAAAGTTGTGAACAATAAGAGTGAGAATAATAAGGAAAGATGATTAAAAGAGCCTACTATGTCAAAGAAGATGTTGGTATTTCTAATGATGAGTCTGAGTATGGATATTTTGATGATAATGAATTCTTTTTCTTGGCTATAAAAGAAGAATCTAGTTACGCTAACTCTAGAAGTTGTGTGAAGGAAAATGTTTCAAAGAAGGAGAAGGTTGAAGGCACTTTGGTTTATGCTTTTCATGTTAAAGAAAATAAAAATTACTGGGTTTTTGATAGTGGTTGCTCTAATCACATGACCAAAGACAATTTAAGTAAGTTTGTTAAACTTGAAAATTATGATGGAGGATTAGTTAAATTTGGAGATGATTTAGGAGCTAAGATTTGTGGAATAGGTTCAATCAGTTTTGATGGAAAACATAATATTGAAGATATTTACTATGTTAAGGTTTTAAGGCATAATCTTTTGACTGTTGGACAAATGTGTAGCAAAGGATATAATCTTGTGTTTAAGGATGAAACATGTGAGATTACAAAAGGGTCTAGAACTGTGATTGTTGTTGGTAAAAAGATAGATGGAAACATCTATCAACTTAAGGGTGCTAATGGTCATTGTTTTATGTCTCAAATTAATGACAGTTGGTTATGGCACCGGAGGATGTGTCACATGAACTTTGATAATTTAGTGAGAATCAATTTAGTTCATGCAGTAAGAGATTTACCAAGAATCACAAATCCTATCAATGTTGTTTGCAAGAATTGTTAGTTTGGAAAACAAGTAAGGAGTAGTTTCAAAGGAAAGGAACAATTTGCTATTGGACTACTAGAATTAATACATACAGATTTTTGTGTTCCTACAAGGGTGAGAAGTCTTCAAGGTGATAGGTATTTCATGTTTTTAATTGATGATTACTCTAGAATGGCATGGGTTACTTAGCTTAGAGAAAAATCTAATGCATTAGATAGATTCAAGGAATTTAAAGGTATGGTTGAGAATGAAATGGATGTGAAAATCAAATGTTTGAGATATGACAAAGGTGGAGAATTCTCCTCCAATGATTTTAACATGTTTTGTGAAGTTCATGGAATAAAGAGGCACTTGGATGCCCCTAGAACTCCTCGGCAGAATAAAGTGGTTGAGAGGAAAAATTAGACTATTTAAGAAGCCGCTAGGAGTATGGTGAAATAAGAAAATCTAGCTGAAGTCTACTGAAGAGAAGCAATTCATACTATTGTTTACATACTTAACAAAGTTCAAGCTAAAGCTAAGAACACAAAGACTCCCTATGAGTTCTTGTATGAAATGATTCCTACTGTGAAGTACTTTAGAGTATTTGGAAGCAAATGTTACATCAAGAGAGATGAAGAAAACTTAGGAAAGTTTGATGCAAGGTATGATGAAAGTATCTTCCTTAGATATTCTACTAAAAGAAAAGTTTATAGATGTTACAACAAAAGGCTGAGAAAGACTGTTGAAACTGCAAATGTTAAGGTTGATGAAAACTTGCAGAATTCAGTTGCAGTAGATGATTATGTGTCAGATGAACTTGATTGCAAAGAAGAAGAAAAAAAATTGATGAAAAAGAAGTGCAAAATGAAGAGAAAGAAGCTCCAAAGAAGACCCTTAAGTATGTACAAAAGAATCATTCTGAAGATCAAATCATTGGAGATAAGAGGAAAGGAGTATTGACAAGAAGTAGAGCCATTGAAGCTGAGATAAATCTGTGTTTACTTTCTAAATTTGAACCTAAAATAAAGAGTGAGGCATGCAAAGATTAATATTGGATGAAGGAAATGGAAGAACTTATGCAGATTGAGAAAAATCAAACTTGAGAATTGGTTCCTAAACCAACAAATAAGAACATAATTGGAACTAAGTGGGTATTCAGAAACAAGTTGAATGAGAATGGAGAAGTGGTGAGAAATAAGGAAAGACTTGTGTGTAAGGGTTACTCACAAGTAGAAGGAATAAACTTTGAGGAGACATTTGTTAAGAAATATTTCATTTAACCCATGATCTTAATCCATTTCCTACATAACCCATGAGAGATAAACATGCATACAAGTTGTCAAAATGCATAGATCAAATAGACAAGCCATAAGATAACACAAGATATACCCTGGGAAAACCCTCAAGAGGGAAAAACCTAGCCTCCAAAAGCATCCATACTCCATCATATTATTCAACAATAAAGCAATACAAGAGTTACAATGAATACCTCTGAAGCATCATGCCCTCCAATGCATTCCCATGTGTCCAAGCATGAATCCACACATCCCATGCCATTCTTCACAAATACACTCCTTAAGAAGACTCAATAATGACAACCAACCCACTCAGCCAACCTAAACCACTACACGTGTTTTCTTTTATAGACACAAGCTCACACAAAATACAACTAGTGGTAAGGTAAAACCATGTACCACAAAACCATGTGAATACAAAACCACTAACCCCTTATTTAATATTGGGTACTAAGACTTCACTTTATTTAATATTTTCCCAATATTAAATTATTATCACGTGTCTCCCACACATTAAATAATAATACAATGTTACAATACAACATCAAGTGGTCCCCAAATAATTACCTAGTGTGATTACCCACACCACCAAGGTGCATCACAACTAAATAATTATTTAATTACAACATTATAATAAATTAATTTATGCAATGATGTACAACACCATATCCCAACATTCTCCCACTTGTTGTATACATTTCATAAGGGATCAATACATAAAATACATCATCATAGCCATACATGAAACCACAAGAATCTCCAACATGCTCTCGTGCTCCATCAAGATACCTGCAATAAGAACAAAGTGACCACCATCTCAAGCAAGGAACTCCTCTCATCCTCCAACATGCCACCTATAGAAGAAAAGGAACATGCCAAGGTGAAGATGCACCAATCCATGAGCACAAGCATCAAATCCAAGTAATGGAAAATACTCTAACCAAGTTGCTATCAACTATTAAAAACCCACATGATCGGAAATAGCATATGCAACACATGCTAATACATCCAACCACCCATACCTCCAAGGTATCAATACATCAGTAAATCCATGCCAAGAACATATGCAGCTTGTAAACTATAATCACAAGCTCCCTATATTAAACATGTCAATGAAGAACATACATATCCAGGAACTCCCACTGCATAGGTAATGCCAAATCATATCAAGTCTACTAATCAACACTATATCAAGGTGTAATAAGTAAATCAAAGCATGAAGAACCAAGAACAATAACAATGATCCACACATACAACCCAAAGAGTTGCATAATATCTCACATGTTGCCACCATCCTCCCAAGACATGAACATCTAGAAATGAACCATAGAGAGAGAAATTTGTAAACCATAATGTCCTTCTACCAACACTTCAAAAGTGTAACGATGTATCAAGTATGATATCCTAACAACCCCAAATGAAAAGCCTCAACAACATCCATAACACTCAACCTCATAGATCAAGTACAACATATGAATCAATGTAACAATGCCAACATGGATGTAAGCCTCTCAAATCAAGATGATCAAACTCAAGGTAACCATCCCCATAACTGAAAAATTAGCCCATAAACCATCTACTAACAATCCTTATCAAAGAATGATATCATAAACTCAAATGCACAAGGAGATAACCATGTCATAACATCCCTCAAATGAATCCTCCAAAACTAACTATCCATAGCTCAAGATCCATATCTATGAAATATAAAACATACAAACTCATGCTAAACCATCCTCAAATGAGTATCCAAAACACCATGAATCAACTCGATCCCATGAGAAATCAAAGCATGGAACATAACACATCTGAAAGATATAACGGGAAAATACCTCTCAAATAATAAGTTGTTGAGTAGATCAGGAGTGGGGAATGAGAATGCTCCTCCAAGATAACCAAGCCATCATGACTCACTCCAAGAACAATCTCTTCTATCTATCTATCATGAACTCACGTCCATATCCAGGTGAAAGCTCCTTGGTCTTCTTGCTAAAACCTCCAAAAAGTAACAGTCTCAAGCAAATTTCTCTGATCACAAGAGAACTCCAACCATCACCTACATTTCTAAGTATCCACAAGCACCTATAACCGATCAATACATGCCAAACTCCAAATGCAACATAGCACCATCATGAAGTAATCAAGTAAATGATCAATTTACTCAATACAAAGATAACCACACAAGATCAATGTCAAAGCTCCAACCTTAGAATCAGTAACCTATCATGACAACATGATCTAACCATCTCCTCGTAGGAGATCACATGCACCAATGCAAACATCCTGGTATTAAGAGAACACATATAACATGTCAAAACTCTAAACTAGTATCAAAAGTAAACCATGACAAAATAACAATCACACTCTAAACCAAGAACTCATATCTCTAATCACATGAAGGTAACCATAACCAATGATGCATCCACATCACTGCCGACAACTCCCACTAAACCATGATACGATCTACACATGGCATCATGACAACCATCCTCTCCATGAAGATCATCCAAGTCTACACACACTCAACTACAATGTCAGTAACATACAAGTAAACCAAGATCTCCAAGCCAAAAAGATACATACAACCACCAACAAAACATCATAAACCAATCTAACACCACCAAAACATCATTGTCAAAAGCTCCCACTGAAAGTGTATAACCAATGAATATACCAAGCTATCATAACATCGTGATCAAACCACATGCTACAAGTCCTATTACCTGACTAATCAAATAATCTAACCATCCATCCTCTTAATCCCAAAGCAACATACCAATGTACAAATGACCACAGACAAGGCCAACTAATCAAATCTACAACAACAATGAATCAAATCTAGTGGATATAGACAATCCACATCTGAATCATCCCACTGCAACTAAATCGGTGATCAATCCATACAACTGCATAACTCGTAGATCCAACCACTGAAACATGCAAACTCATTATCGCATTAGTAACCTGCAAACTGAGATATCAAAGAAGATAATCCTATAGACATCAAAACTCAAACACCAAATCAACCACATATTTGATTTTCCAACCACGTCCACAAATGAGTAATCATAGTCAAGGAACCAAATAAACATCAAGAAGATAAGACCAATCTCCTAACATCAAACCATATCACCACCAAACACCACATACATGATCACGTCATGCAAATGCATCAAATGTACCTGCATATCCATGACACCATAACCATAGCCATCATTGTACCTGCACTCAACTATCACCCATACAAGACTTCAAGCCTCAAATCATGTCCAACCATGTCCTCAAAACCGAAGACAACCTATGTACCTATCACCATTAAAGTCCCAACTCTGGAAAACACCTGTAAACCTATACTAAAAAGAACCAATCTAATAATTAACTATAGCATCATAAATAACATATAAAAACATGTACTCCCTCAAGATTTCGCCTCTTGACTCGTCTGGATGTTCACACAATTATACCTCGGGTCTTAAGTACCTACATGCGATCAAACAAATACCAAGCTCAACTTGTGGTTCAAATAGATAAACAATTTGAACCAATGTGTAGTACACTACAAATTCTCTCTAACGCCTATTCGAAATCAAAAATCCAATTTTGTATGCAAAAGTTATGACCAAAGTCATGCAAATGAGAACATCTAACTTCCAAACCCCAAATACATGTCAAAATGAAAAAATCATAGAACCACACCTATACCACTACATAGTGCTTGGAACCAACTTTCCAACGACTACAAAAAGTCAAAAATATGACATCATGAGCGAAAGTTATGACTTACAGAGTAAAAATTGTTCAATGTGACTATAAAAACAAATCAAGGTGTACCCCCCTCCAAAAATCAATTTAATTTTTAAATCAAAAGTTCTTCACTTGGGAGGCCATATGGCTTTAATTTTTAATTTTTAAAATTCTTTAGACTTTTCCATAGTGGTGGACTTATTTCACTATATTTAGATTTTTTAAACTTCCTTTTAAGAACTTTATAAGGGCAGTTTTAGAAAGATTCGTTAGGAATTTAATTTCTTTTGGGACAGATGGGTTGGGTATGGCCGACAAGGCCTGCTCATACAGCTCTTCAAACCCGCAGGTATGGGGTCTGTGGACCCCCACCTGCTATTATTTATTTATTTTTTCATTGATTTATTTTAATACTAGCAATGGCACCTTGGTGTGCAATGGGTACGTCGAAGAGGTGTGGAAGGTAAATTAGGGGAAAATGTGGTTTATTTTTTTGCATAGATTTGTGTAGTACATGAGGTCAATTGGTAGGTCATTTTTAACATGATATTGTTTATATATTTAGTATTATTATTATTTTTATTATATTATTAAATTTATTTTATATTAACATATATATAGTTTTATTTTTCTTAATCTATCCAAAGATCAATTAAACAATGAGTTTTTTTATAAATTAATTTATGAGTTTTTTTATAGAAATATATTATATACTAATCATAATAATATAACATATATATTACTATATATATTTTATTAAAAATATAATTATATTGTATAAAGGATGCTTAATGTTAAAACCTAAATGTGCTCATTATTAGAATGTTGCCTGTAATTTTTATTTTTTATTATAATTAACATCTACACAATTTGGTAAGAAGCAGAAGGTTTAAATTTAATATTATTAAAAGTCTGCTATGCCCTATGAAAAAGAGGAAATTGACAGAACCATAAAGAATATTTATGCCCCTCGTCTCGATGCATCTGGTCCATGAGCTTAAACTTCTCCCTCTCAAGCTCATACTCTGCAAATGAAGGTCTTAGAGTAGAGGAATTCCATGGTGATGGACAAATCACCGTATGTGTAGGTGTATGGGTAGAGCAGAGGGCGTGAGAACAGGGGAGTTTTTTGTAAGATGGGGATAAAGAAGGGTAAAAATGGGGGTGGACTGTGCAAAGCAATCGAAGTAGGGCTCACACTGTGTCCCTGCCAAGTTGCTTCTAGTGTCCACAATCCCCGCCATGGCTATGCCTGGCATCTTGATTACCAGTTTCATCGCAAATTCCCCTTTGCTTCTGTTCACAACTACTTCCAAATCTATTGCCCTGGTCTTTGCATTGAAGCCCTGCAACCTCTTACTTGCTTCGTTCCACTGCTCGTTGCAGCTGTTGCATCCAAGTGATGTTATGTGTAGAGATGAGAGGAGAATCAATATGCATCAGTTAAACCTAGAAAATCCAATGATAAGGAGGAGGGAAACCTACATTGGGGGAAAGGAATATTGATAAAAGCAACACAAGATGAAACAAACAATCGCTATTTTTGCAAAGGCTCTCTCCACTCCTCAGGTTAGACGTGGCTGGTGGTTGCGGTCAGTGGGCAGACTAGGGCTGCAAACTCCTTTTGGTTATCACAACAAAACATGGGCATTATAAGTCAAGATAAGTGCGTGGGACCCCTTGGACGAAGACTGCATAATGGTGGAGGTGTTGTATTAAATGCAAAGCCTAATTTGTCTGCAGGAAATCGTTGGTTGGGAATGATGGGAGTGTCAACCATGCTCTCTCCGTGAATTTAAACCATTGAAGGACAAAATGAGCTTGGAAAGCTCAAATAAGGAAACGCCTTCGGCGTAAAAGATTTATTTTAATAAAATCTTCTCATACCTGTTTTTTTGTTTTTTAGTTGGGTATAAATACTGTTTTCAAAAGGACTTTGACACCAAAATATTTTCTACGAATTTTTTCAAATCGGGATTTTTTATTTTTCAAACAATTTTTTTCCTGCAAATGTCAAAATTGGGCAAATTGGTCTTTTTACAAAAACAAATTTGCATTTTTTTCAACTTTTCCAAAATAGGTTGAATTTTATGTTAAATTTCGTCTCTCAGCGAACCTAAATCCAATCATGAGGTCCATTTTGTCTCAAGAGGTCATTTATGAAATTTCTCCTACAAAACCTTCATATGCAAACTCAAACCAAGAAACCCTTTTTCACCCAAATTTGGAAAATTTCAGATCTGCAATAAACTCAACAAATCTTGACAACCCAAAAGCCCAAATCAACATACAAACACCTGCAACATGTGTTCCATATCTTGTAATGCCTCAAACCCTACATGAATGTCCATGACTTCAACTTTGCAAAAACTCTCAAACTAGGGTTATAACCAAAATTCTTTAACCATGAAATCTCTAATACCACTTGTTAGGAAATATTGCATTTAACCTATGTCTTAATCCATTTCCTACATAACCCATGAGAGATAAATATGCATACAAATTGTCAAAATGCATAGATCAAATAGACAAGCCATAAGATAACACAAGATATACCCTGGGAAAACCCTCAAGAGGGAAAAACCCACCTCCATAAGCATCCATACTCCATCATATTATTTAGCAATAAAGCAATATAAGAGTTACAATGAATACCTCTAAAGCATCAAACCCTCCAATGCATTTCCATGTGTCCAAGCATGAATCCACACATCCCATGCCATGCTTCACAAATGCACTCCTCAAGAAGACTCAATAATGACAACCAACCCGCTCAGCCAACCTAAACCACTACACATGTGTTTGCTTTTATAAACACAAGCTCACACAAAATACAACTATTGGTAAGGTAAAACCACCTACCACAAAACCATGTGAATACAAAACCACTAACCCCTTATTTAATATTGGGTACTAAGACTTCCTTTTATTTACTATTTTCCCCAATATTAAATTATTATCACATGTCTCTCACACATTAAATAATAATACAATGTTACAATACAACATCAAGTGGTCCCTAAATAATTACCTAGTGTGATTACCCACACCACCAAGGTGCATCACAACTAAATAATTATTTAATTACAATGTTATAATAAACTAATTTATGCAATGGTGTACAACACCATATCCCAACAACATTTTCCCTTGTGGCTAGGATGGAGGTTATCAAAATGTTTTTGGAATTTGCAACATACAAGGACTTTAAATTTTATTAGATGGATGTGAAGACTGCTTTTTTAAATGGTGAATTGGAAAAAGGCGTTTACATGGAACAACCAAAAGGATTTCAGTTGTCAAATCAACCAGATATGGTCTGCAAATTGAAGATCTTGATAGTGGTTGTGTATGTGGATGATATTATCTTTGGAGGCAATGAAGCTATGTGTAAGAAATTTGTTGAAGAGATGCAAAAGGAGTTTGAAATGACAATGTTTGGGGAGATGAATTTCTTCCTCAGGCTACAAATAAATCAAATAGATAAAGACATTTTCATTTCACAACCAAAGTATGTCAAAGAGATGTTGAAAAAGTTTGGAAATGATGATTCCAAACCAATATGCACTCCTATAATGATTGGTTGCAAATTGAGGAAAGATGATGATTCATGTAAGGTTGATCGGAGTAAATATAAATCTATGATTGGTGGATTGCTATATCTAATTGCTACTAGACCGGATATCATGCATGCAGTTTGTCTTGTGGCTAGATTTTTAGAAGATCCTAAAGAAACACATGTTGCAGTTGTGAAGAGGATATTCAGGTATTTAAAAGGCACTCTCAATTATGGCTTGTGGTATCATAAGGATACTAATTTCATATTAAGTGCTTATATAGATGTAGATTGGGTTGGTTGTGTTGATGACAAGAAAAAGTACGAGTGATGGCACATTCTTTCTTGGATGTAGATTAGTGTCATGGTTAAGTCAAAATCAAGATTCAGTTTCCTTATTCTCTGTAGAGGTTGAGTATATTGCAGCAACATCGTGTTGTACACAAGTTCTATGGATGAGATAGACATTGAAGGATATCAAAGTAGTGTATGATGAGCCTATTTCTATCTTTTGTGATAATACAAGTGCAATTAACATTTCAAAGAATCCATTTATGCATTCAAGGAAAAATCATATATCAACTAGGTATCACTTTCTGAGAGAGAAGATTATGGAGAATGAGGTAAAACTTGAGTATGTACCTATAAAGGATCAGATTGCTGACATATTTACTAAAGCTCTTCCTAAGGATACTTTTGAGTATCTTCGAGAGAAGTTGGGGGTTATTGTCCATCATTTAAACTAGATGCATATGGAGATGCATCAGTCTAGTGGATCTATGGATTCATCTCTTTTTTGGACTGATGTCGGTGGCTACCTCTTAGGGGGAGTAGGTAGTGTCATGTGTGCAGAGTTGTTGGTCTAGTTTGGTGTACTCTTAAGAGGGAGTATTCAAAGCAAGTATCTTGGTTCTGTGTCAAAATGGGAGAACAATGCAAAACATTTTATCCTTTGCCATTGATGTCAAAGGGGAAGAAAGTATCATGCGAATTTTTTTTATCTATACAAGGGGAGAAAAAAAGAAAATGTATTCAAAGTTGTGTTGTCTTTGATGGTTTTTCACATCTTGTGTTGCCATCAATGACAAAGGGGGAGATTGTTGCAAGTATGAAGGTGTTATCATTGATGTCAACTATGTGCTAAGGAAGTTTGTTGCATGATGAAGATGTCAAAGATATTGAGAAAATTGTGAAAAAGAAGAAAATAGGTTGTTGTAAGTTGTGCATGTGTAATTGAGATATTGAGGAAGTGTTGTGAGTACATGGAGCTATCTTTTTGTTGCAATGTCTAGAGATGTGTCAGAATGAAGTAATGTGTTGAGATGATGCCTCTGGTATTTGGTTTCCAAGTGCTTTTGAAAAAAATTGATAAACAGATAAAACAATGTTGTGCAAGTGTTCAAAACGTGCTCTGGTATGTGCTTCATATTTCTTTTGTGTTGATGTTACGCCTGTGTGGATCTAATATGTTGTTCAAGGTTGTTAGAAGTTACTATATTCAAAATTTGGGTTTCTAGATCGTTGTACATAGTGAGATATTCTCACTAGTGTGTGAACTAGCTTTTCAGTGATGTTTTATGTGGCTTGGGAGAAATGTATTTGTTTTGTGTTTCTTCGTAGTTTGGCTCCAGGTTGTACGGATTTAGGAAGTTGCTTATAATATTTGTATCTTTCAGAATTCAATGTTTCACTTGATTTGGTATACTACAGTGTGTGTTTCATGCGTCAGTGTGTAAGTAAGGTTTACCAAATGTTTTGGGATGATGTATTTATATGTTACGAGTTTGGATGAAGTGTTTGATGAATCTCAAGTAGTCTGTGGATTATTCTAGATTGTGTTCAAGTGAATTGTATTGTCCGGAAGTTTCAGATTGATTGAAGGAATTATGAACTTAATGTTTTATGGTGTTTAGCACGAGTATTGGTTGACCTTGTGTTAACACTACATGTGAAGTTTATGAAAGCGTGTTGAGGTGTGTTAGGATTAATTCAGGTCCTAATTAAGGAGTTATATGGGTCGCCTTCATTCCTATCCACTGTGGAAATGTTTAGGTGTTGACCTAATTTGAATTTATAAGTGTAACATATAGTTGCCAACCTTGGAGAAGGTTTTCAAGGTTGAGATTGATATAAATAAGAGTAATGTTGTTGTGAGATGCAAGAGGGAGACAAGATAGATGTGAGATCGATGTGAGTGATGTGTGTGATGCGAATTTGAGCAGAGTAGTGCAAATTTCAAGTGTTGGATTCCTAAAGGTAGTGAGTTGAAGGTGTCTGAAATCTTTCATGCAAGACTGCGAAAGTGTTGGAGCATTTGTGGTGGACTCCTTGTTGCATTGAGAAATTGTTCTCTATGTAACATTTCTCTTCTATCTTCTTGTGTTCTTTCCATGGCGGTGAGCCCTGGCTAAGAACTTTTTTGGACAATGTGTCATATTCTGATAGTGAGTCCTTGTACTAGTTTTGCAATTACTTATTGTGAATTAATCCTCACCATGGTTTTTTCCTCATTGGGTTTTCCACATAAATCTGGTGCTCTTGTGTATAGTGTTGTTATTTCAGTTTTTTTTATTTGCATTTCATGATTAATCACTTTAACAGAATAAGGTTTTATTGAATGAATGTGGATCTTATTATTGTTGAAGGTTTTTGATGTTTTAATTTGCTACAACTGATTCACCTCCCCCTCTCAGTTGTCTTGTTCATTGAACATATGAGTCATTTAGTATTGAACATGTGTTAATAAAGGATTGCAAACATGTATGTTAGTTTGTCAGTTAGTAGTTAGTGATCATCAATTATTTGTTGATCAACTATGTAATTAGATGTCAAATTGTTTAACAAAATTATAGGATGATTATTAAAGTTTTTGTATCTATAAATATGTAAATATTTTAATGAATAAAGCATTGAGTGTGTTCACTGTTCTATTTTACAAACTTTAATTTGGTATCAAAGCCATTATGTGCTCCTCCCCTACCTGTTGTCTACTATCCTTTTTGAGTTTGCATGACAATTTGAATGTTGTGTGTGGTTTGAGGTTTCAGATATTGTGAGGTTTTTTCATTCTTAAGAAGAGTTGAATGATAAGGGGTGTTAGTTGTTGTTAAGAAGCCTTTCTTTTCTCTTTGTTGACTCATCTTCCTTTGCTCAAGAGCAACAAAATGCCTCAAATCTGCAATAGATCAACTACAGATCTTGGCCCCTATGAAAAGGATTTGAACTAATAGAAGAAAGTGCAATTGTCACTATTGATGCCCATATCGAGGAGGAAGAGAATGCCCATATCGAGGAGGAAGAGAGAAGACATTAATAGGCAATTAAGAGAAGAACAAGACATTGTGTACCAAGTTGCAGTTAGATGAAATGAGCACTACCTAAGGTGCCTCCTCGTTAGAAATTATGCAATTTAATTAGTGTTGTCCCCCATCCAAAAGTCGTCAAGAGAAAACTATTGTAAGAAAAAGGATGGGAAATGTCAGGTAAGAGTGAGACCATTGAAGAACCACTATATATTGATAATGATGATACTTTACTGAAGATGGGGTGTTTGTCCTATTTTGAAGAGGCCAACACTTTGAAGATAAGGAAGGATGCAACAAAAGATGGATAGATGCTCAATAGTGTAAGGTGCTTGTAGATCAAAGAAACTATACCTCATTGGGGTTATGAGACACACATGTAAGGATTGATGCCCGATAATTTAGGGGTGATCTGAAATCTAGAATTTTAACATCATACCTTTATGAGGGTGATGAGGCATTATGTGCAAATGGTTCCAATGATGTCTAGAACTTCGATGACAGCTAAATGACTATACCTGCAATTGAGGGAAGCTTGAAGAAGTCTTATTGATCCAAAAACTGTTTTCAAAGAACAACTTATGTATTATTTTGTTTTATGTTAGTTAATTAGTTTAGTACCCAGTTTGTACTATGTAAAGATACGTTAGAGTCCATCGAAATTCACTTATTTATTAAGGGGGGTGTTAAAGATTAACTCATAACTGAATTATGCTCACAATTTATATGAATCATCTAGTATTGAACATGTGTCAACAAAGGATTGTAAACGCATTTGTTAGTCATTCTGTTAGTCTTTCAGTTAGTAGTCAATAATCGTCAGTTAGTTGTTGATCAGCTACAACTAGCTGTCAAACTGTTTAGCAGAATTATAGGATGACTGTTGAAAGTTTCTGTATCTATAAATATGTAAATCTGTTAATGAATAAAGCATTGAATGTGTTCACTGTTCTGTTCTACAAACTCTAATTATATCATGTTCAACTGCAGTGCATCTTTGCATTTTACAATTGCCTTGGCAAGCAATTAAGGGTAACATATCCGAATGAATGTAGACTACAAATACAAAAGGTTAGTACAGTAGCTTTTACTTGTAACAGCTACCTTAGAAATCTGCTTACCAAATTGCTCTCTTTGAATCACATTAATTAAATAAATGAGTCAATTTATGAGATGCTAGTGCATAACATCCCTCCCTGAGAAATTATCTTTTACAACAACTGAAGAAGTAAACTTCTAAGCTGGTATTCTCCTGATTGTTGAAACTCAGAAAATTTACAATAGGAAAGCTCGATGCATCCTGCGGGCTTGTAAAAATTGACATAGAACATGGATTGAAAAAATTGAACCAAAAATGTGGTTCATGGCATCTCATCTATCGTGTAATTTAGGATATATATAGACCTCTTTCACATATTAAAAGCTTCACGTATAAACTATCGACATTGCTTTTAAAACTTTTCATGAAGCTTGAGAGCCATCAGAGAATTTTTCAAGGAGGTTTGTAGGAACCTTCATATAGCCCCTTCTTTCTCTTTCAGCTTACTTGCCAATGCAACATATGATTTATGCCAAGCTACACCATTTACTTCCAGGGGAGAGCCGCCCTTTTTCTCAGCAAGACCGTTCCCTTCCTGAACAGGAGAAGTGGTTTCCTTTTTGTCGGCATCCAATTCTTCTAACATTTTAACTGATTCTTCTTGCATATTGGTCTCCAGTACCTCTTGTGACCTAAGAAAGCTTGGCTGGTTGGTAGAAGAGAGCAACCTAGCCCACATACGATCAGTGGTCTTCACCTGGTTCTGACTTTGGGTGATACGCTGCAGAAAAACAAAATACATAATTACCTGAGCACTAAGTTCTTTGTAATCTTATCAGAAACTAGAACTTTTTACTTCCATTTACAGAAAACCATGAATTTAATGCATAAATAGTCTGGTATCTTCCTCAAATGTAAAATGTCAGCACCATTTAGTAAATAGACCTTAAATTTTTCTGATATCTAAATTTCATCTCCTTTCCAACAACTTTGTATGTGTTGTTATGTAAAGCGCTCTCAAGTTGGGTCAAGTTGGGAAGGGAAACTTACAGAAATTGGAATATAAGCATGCCTTCCATTCACTGGTCCAACAGTGAAGCCTGTGTATCCTGCCATGGCTCCATGGACAGCACTTTGTGCAAGCAGAGAGCAGTAAACATTATCTGATGCATTGCTTGGAATGGCACGAATCATGTAAGTTGGGTCTGCCAAACATAAGTGTCCAGACCAAAGAATGAATTAAGTTAGATAGTTATGACTTCCAAAAATTTAAAAATATATTCAGAGTACTTAATAATTTAGGCTTTGAATGTCAAGATTATCCGTATGGCAATCGATAAAAAGGCTAAGAAGTAATAGACCAAGAAATTCACAATGTTTGTAATAAAAAAATTATTTCATGTGACACAGCAACATACCAATATACTTCAAGTTTATCACTTGTTTGTACTCTTTCAGAAAATAATCCTGCAGAAAAGCCAAAAAAAAAAGGGCTTATCAGTTGAATCGTCATAACTTGCAGAATCAGCTGCGACACTTAGAATCAGTTTCAACCTTGTCAAGCAATCTTCGTGTTTAGACTTTATACAACACCATTATAGCCTTACCTTTAGTTTTTGAGAGAGCCATAGACCAACATCTTGGAGTAAGCGATTTCCTGAAGCATCATGTTGATCCATACTCTGCATAGACTCAGCAATAAGTTCCTGACCAGCACCTTCAGCGACAACGATTACACAATGCCCATTCTCCTGAGTACGTTTCCTGACATATTCACAAAGACCGCCTTTTCCTTCCAGATAGAATGGTGATTCAGGAATAAGACAACAATCCTGCACAAACACAGATGTGATATCTTAATCAGAGAAAATTGATATTTTCTTCCCTCAAACATTTGAAGATCTAATGAAACAAGTGTAGAAATTAAAATTACTTATCGTCAGTTTTCATGCATTCTTATCAAGGAATAGGTTCAATTCAAGTAATAAATTCCCTTTATTTAAAACTTATGAATTCAACAATATAAGACTGTTAGTGATATGAATTGCTGAAAGAATCACATGACCAATATGATGAATTTCAGTGCTTCTAAATTGTAAATGTACGAAAGAATCTGGTATCTCTGCTACAAATGGTTATCATTAGAAACTAGGCATTCTAATTCGCAAAATCATTTTCTCAGTCCAAATAGATAAGAATGAATCCTTACCACATCACGGCTAGCAAGTGTGGCATACATAGCGATGTATCCTGCACCAGAATAAAAATCCACTCATTTTCTTACGTCTTAAAAATTTGAAAAGTACAAAAACTGAGATTTGATCAAATATGATATATATTTCCAAATCTAAGAAGTCATTCGTTCCCTAAACTAATCCATCATTCTTCCCATTTTATTTGAGACTATTTCATAGTGGATTTGTTTCCAAAAATTAATACCAAAAAAAACTTGCATATACTTAAAACTATTGAATTTAGTTCCTTTCACATTGTCCTTATTAATTTGAGTTATTTCATTGTGAATTGGGACCTACAGAATTTTGGCCAAGACAAGTGGCTGCATAACTTACCACTATAGCGGCCCATAAGCTTCACAAGGCCCACACCATTTTCAACACTTTCTGCTTCTACATGAGCTGCATTGATTGCCCTTTGTGCTTCCTCCACAGCAGTGTCAAATCCAAATGATTTATCTATGACCTGAAAATTCATGTCTAATGAAAATCTGTTGACGTATGAAAAACAATATCCACATACACGATTTTATGAGATTGTTAAATAAACACAAAGTTAATATGAACTGGTCTGAGATAATTTGAAAGTTCATTGTCCAAATAAATGAAATGGTATCCAGAATGGAGTCTTCAAGTTCATATTGTAATTTTACATATCAAATTTTATTATATAAGGTTCCTCATACCACAATATCGTTATCAATGGTCTTAGGAATCCCAGCAACAGCCACTTTCAAGCCACGCCTTCGGATTTCCTGCACAACATTTCAATATCCACAGAAACAAACATACATTACACAAAAAAATAGTGTAGAAGATAAAAAAATATTTCAGCAGGTAGCAAATGGAAAAAACTTTCAATACCAAAAGAAGAATTCAAAAGTCATTTTTAAATAAGAATAAATTCATGGCACAACCATTCCACATTCATGAAACCACCAAATCTCATGAACAGATACTTCAAGCAACATGATAGACGAAAAATATTAGAAGTTTTCCAGATGCATTGAGGAAGAAGTCATAATTCTTCAACGCAAGAGGGCCTAAGGCTTCTTAAAATCACTTTTGGACCCTCTGTAAGAGAACTCTTATTTTGAGAGGTGCAATACCATGCCATTAAATTCTCACAGCTATAAAATAATGTTTATAATTGGATCCTAGTTTATTTATTTCACAGTTTAAAAGAATTTTCACTCAATGTTAAAGTCATCATGTTATCTACAGAATTCCCATTATGGTATCTCGACAAGATGCATATAGTGAATACCTCATAAATAACACTTGCTCCTTTTTGTGTTCCATCTCCTCCAATAATATAGACCTATCATACAAAAGCAACTGAAATTTTAAACACACTTGATGGTAACAAAGAATCATTGTATGGCAAAAAAAACAAACATACAAGATCATTGAAAGAATCAAGCACCTGGTTAATGCCACGGTCTTGAATGCTGTCAACTATCTTTGAAGTTGCATGACCACCCCGTGAAGTACCAAGAACGGTACCTCCACGTTTGTGAATATCATTAACAACCTTTGGGTTGAGGGGAATGGTGTTTTTAGAGTAAAAACCTTTATAACCTCCCTGCACAAGAAGAACCCAAAGGTTACTTATTCACAAAAAAGTTACAGAAAAGTTATGATTGCAGAAACCTTGCAATAATATGGTGACACATTAGGCTGAGTTCTCAAACCAAATGCTATTCAAACTAGGAAAACTTTAAAATCTAAAAAATTTGAACTGCCCCTGGTGAGTAATCTTTTCATTTGCAACATTCAGAACAAAGAACAACAGAGGAATCATAGAAAGGTGTGTTATTTGATATTGGAAAACAATCAGGACAAGTGTATACCGTCACGACTCATAAATAATAAGGAAAAAATAATTAATCA
>VDFB02020109.1:0-60620 GCA_007258455.2 Sequoia sempervirens
CTTTGGAGCAAAATTAGTTCACGTCCCCGTTGGAACTAATAATCAAGCAGAAGTTCAAGCTCTGCTTCTTGGGTTGCAGTTTATCAAGCAACTCAATTTTTGAAAAGTCCTTATTGAAGGTGATTCTTTAATCATTATAAATGCTTGCAGGCTCAGAGGGTCTTCATATTGGAAGTTGCAATATGTTTTGGACCAAGTTTGGGGATTACTTAATTCTCTAGAATCTTTTGAATTGAATCACATTTATAGAGAAGGAAATCATGTGGCTGATCATCTTGTGAGTCTCAGTTGTGAGCAGCAAGTGAGTGAAATATCTTATGGGTTGGAGTCAACCTTGTGCAATGAACCACTCCAAGATTTAATCAATCTTGAGAAAAGCAGGTTTTCATAACCTAGATATCTCTTTTTCTAATCACTTTTTATGTTGGTTGTAGGGGTCATGATATTGAAATTTTACATTTCAATGAATCATAACATATTTAATTGTTTTATATATTTTCTCTAATCTTCTTCGATGCCTAGGATTTTACGATCATGAAGGAGCAAATTGTTAACAATAAATTTTGAAGGATGATAGAGGCATGTCTGTTGAAGGTTGACATAGGAATGTTTCGTACAAGTGAGATGGATATATTCTAAAGAGGCTGAAGGAGTCAGACTAAGGCATGTGATTTGGACCTTATTCTGAGGTGGCATTATAGTTGGAGGAGTTTTGGTACCATGCATACTGGAGGTAGGATTTTCCATGTTTCAAGACTCTGTAGTTTGCAAATAAATCATTACTCTTCATGCCTAGTGAAAACTTCAGTTGGCACGTGTTATTTGCATGAAGGATTTATGTATAGTTCATAATAGTGATGTTAAATCACAACCGCTAGCGCTGGTTGTATTTTGCTGATGTAAGGTGAATTATGAAATAAAATGGGCCTTTGCTACAAACTATAATCATGTATTGTTATGCGGCTTCCCATACGTGTGAAATTTCATTCAAACTAAATGCATTCACACTCCATTACTGCTTTGCATTGATTATAAAGCACCCGTCGCTTTTATTTTATGCAATTTTTTCTCGAATCTTCTTTAACAAGTGTAGGGTTTGAATAGCCGAGTTTCATCGAATTCTTGGGGATGGTTTTAGGAAATCTTAGAGTTGCGGTAAATTCTATTTCCTGCTTTTTCTCCTCTGGGTCTTTCTCTAATAAAGCTTTGTCAAGTTTTCTGTGTGAGCTTCTGTGGTGAAAATTAATTATACTCTGGTAAATTCATAGTGAGTGTGCCTTGTTTTTGGGTGCTTCATTATGTGTTTTATTTTTAAAGAGATCTTGGGTTTGTTGGTGAATTTCACTGCCCTTTTTTGGGTTTCAGGATTTGGTGTTGGTTTATTATAAAAACTTGCAAAGAATTTGGGTGGGTTTCAAGGGCTGTCAATGGAATACACAATAAAAAACTTTAGGGTTCCTGTGCAAATTAAACCAGGGGAGTGTCTATTTTTTGAGGATATTAGGGAATTTGAATTATCCTATATTTTCAGAGTGTCATGCCCTAGCATGGTTGATAGTATCAGGGTTGTGATTGGAGAGCATGTTTTAAGTCCAAGTGCTTCTAGGATAACTTTTTCCATCTCAAATTTTGTCTATATTTCTGTCCAATGCTTTAGATCTTTTGTAGTCGTTAGACCTCTTGAAAATTATTATTTAAATGGTGGTGCAACCAAATGTGTTGGGAGAGGATAAAATTCTTCAATGTGTGCAAGCATATAACTTGGATAGAGGAATAGGATTCGTCTCTCAAAACTAAACAACTACAGGGCAACGTTCGAGGTAGTGCAAAACAATCTAAAAATAGATGATCCATGGGCTTTAACTAGAGTGTTAAACTTGTTTTCAGAGGATTTGGGGAATCCAATGGTGGACAATATTAAGGAAAAATTCTATGCTCTCTTTTTTGCTAAATAATGATATTAGACATGGGCATCCCCTTCGGCTCAATTTCATTCATTAGAATCAGAATGGATTGGAAGATCAACACGGACTTGGTGAATAACAGGGAGAGAAGGAGAATCTGCAAGAGGGTGTGGGTGGAAATGAGTTGAATTTAAATGAAGATGGTCAAGGTTCAGAGCAAAATGCAATAGAAGATGGTCAAGGTTTGGAGCAAGATGCAATATATATGGAAGAATAAATAAATTAATTATGTGCTCGTTCAAGTTTTGTATGAATTTTTTTTGTGAAGTTTGCCTGGTTCTAACTACAAGTAATCAGCCATATAGATGGGGTGTTTTCTTAGTTAAAATCATATGCATATGTATGCGGAAGGGTATGATTATCTGGGTATCTATGGTGGCTATGCCATATAGATAAGACACAGTTTTAATAGAGTTAGATCTCTGTTATTTAATATCAAGTTTAATCTGGGAAAGAAAGGTGGATGTGTCTTATAGGTTAGACACAATTTTGGAATTTTTTGGCATCCTTATAATCAATACTATACATATGATTATACTTGTAATGTTTATATTGATATTAATAAAAATAGTTAGGCCTTGGCCTTTTGACTAAAAAAAAAAATATTCCATGACCAATGAAAAATTGCGAAGCTTTTAAAAAAACTATTATTGTGATTCCTTGATATACCTAAGTGTTATCTTAAGAGGGGATTGAGGTTTTCTTGTGTAAATATGCTATATATATAAATTTGTGTTATTTAAATTTTTAATTCATAATTATTTTTATTATTAACAATGGGGTTGATTAAGTTCCCTTAAGTACCAAATCTCAGATTTAAACTAAGGAGATAATTTTAAAGATTCTATAATGTCATTTTCTTATTATTTGTGAAAAATTAAACCCCTAAAATGATAAACTATGAGTTAGGTTCATGCTATAATATTTATTTAAAAGTTTTTTAGAAGTGTCTAAAACTATGAAAATTTCCCTAGAAGATAAATTATAAGATTAGATAAGGAAATATGATTGAGGGGTGCAAAATCAACACCTCTTCCCTAGGTTTATTGTATTTATACAATTGGTCTTTACTTAAAATTTATTTGAAGCTTTGGTGAGGGTTGGATTATTTAGTTTTATATATATTTATTTTTTTAATTTTGTGAAAGGGGTTTAGAGAAGAGAAGAGTGGAATAACTTGGGAGATTGGAGAGAAGAAGGAATCAAGAAGCTTGTATCAAGTTCTCTAGAGTACAAAGGTAGGTCATTATCCCTTTTTTGACTATAGATAAATATTTGATTTCTTCTTAAAATTAGTTTTATATTGTTATTTTTTAATGTAAATAATATGTGTAGAAAACCTTTCTGTATTATATTTTTTTGTGTTAAAACTCACTAGAGTTCAGGTTTTGTTGTGTTGGGTGCATATCTTCTCATTTGTCTTAAGAGCCACCCATACATTAGGTTTGAGATAGTTGTGGACCTTATCTTGGAGAAAATTCTCTATGATATAAAGTTATATTGCATTGAGTGTCTATATGTGAAGATGGCCTTTGTTGTGTAGATGCTATTTTAGTATTGAGTATTTATACGTGAAAATGAGTTTTATTGTGGAGAGGAGAACATAAATTAACATTAAATTCATATTTGTGTATATGGGTTTTGTTATGAAAAATATATAAATATTTTGAAGGTGATTCTTTTAGTTGTGGATATATAATTTGGGTGGATAAAAATGATGATATGAAGATATGCATATATCATTTAAATTTTTCTAAGAGATTACTATTGAATCCTCTTGACTCCCCCTTATTATGAATCTTGATAAGATCCATTTGTGTGTGTTAGCTATTTATATAGGTATATATTTTTGTGTTTATGTGTTTTCTGTTTAATTTTTTGAGGCCTTGGGGATGGACTTACATTGCAAGTTATATGATTGGGAGATGAGTGAAATTTCATTGTCTTAGATGTTAATATTTATTTTACAAATTTATGCAGATGTAGAAGATGCTAAAAAATCTTTTTGATGAAGACTTAATTGAGATTTTGAAACTCTCTTTTAAAACCATTATACTGTTGTAAACTCTCTTTTGAGAGGATGCAATTATTTTCATATTTGTGTATATATAGTTATTAAATGTATTTAGAAAGGAGATTTATTTCTTCTTATGTATGTGAGGATTTTGATATATTTGTCTTTTGTAGAAAAAATATTTATTAAATAGATCATTGTAGAAGAAAACTATATTAAAGACGTTATATTTTCACAGTCCATAATAAATAATCCATGTAGTTTTTTATTCAACTATGTAAGATAAACATATTACGTTTAGAATATTTTATTTCATTCAACCATAATAAATACATTGAAAAATGAATTTGTATTATTATATATTAAACAAAAGTTTACTTGTTATGGATGTAATAATTATTAAGAAAAAAAAAAAACTAATTAATTAATTTAAAAATAAAATAAAAATTCAAATTCTTGAAATCTATTTTTTTAAAAATAAAACATAATTTCCTCTCTTAAATTGCAAGATATATTAAAAGCAACATAATAGATTTAATTATCATTAATGATGGAAGGAAATTAGATCATGTAAAATAGGAGCCGTTGTAGAGAAACGGTCACTTTTTAAAACATTTTTCCCCCTCTCCACAATCTCGAGAGCCCCAGGGACTGCATGTCGCCATCATACTGAAAAAGCTTGATATTCTCACACAGTTGGATATCTTTTTTAGGGTGTTGTTTCTTTGGATTTAAAGAAAAGGATTGATCTAAAGGGGATTATAAACATTACATTTTCAGAAGACCTGATTGATTTGCAGATTCAAGATCTTCGTGGAAAGGCTTTAATCTGTAAGTTCTGGAACTTTCTTCCTGATATAGAAACATTGAGAAGTTTGATTTTTGAAGAATGGGAGGGGGCAAATCAGGTTTTTATTTAGATCAGGGCAAGGGTTTCTTTGTAGTGCTTTTTTCCTCTAAAGCTTGCAGAGATGAAGTCTATAAGATTAAATCGTGGGTCTTTGAGGAATCTGGTTTATTCATTCAGCCTTGGACTCCAAATTTTAACCCTCAGTATTCTACAATCAAGTTTATCCCGTTTTGGATCCAAATCCAATCTTTGCCGCTAGAATACAGAGAGCTTGACCTAGTAGAAATCTTGGCAAACCACATGGGTATCTTCTTAAAAGATGATATGGATTTCTTTAGAAACCCAAGATGCCCGGTTAGGGTTTGTATTTTGCTTGATGCTACGAAGGAGTTCCCTAGGGAAATTAATATTAAATCCAAAAATGGGATTTGGATACAATTTTTCTTTGTGGAAACCCATGAAAAAATTTGCATAAATGTCATGGTATGGGAATTTTCTTTAAGGAATGTCTAGAGGAGTAGAATATCAGGCTTAGCACTGATACAATAGTCAATAGTCAAGAGACCCATTCAAAAAATCCTATGATGTTGTCTCTTTCAATCTAAGGGGTGCAATCTATTTTACAACATGATAAGAAAATCCAGATCCAAAGAATCTCATACGATCTGGGTGAAAGAACTGATACAACATCCATTATAGAGTTGAAAAGGTAAGTATCCACAAAATTTATAGTTCTATTGCCAAAGGCTTTAGTAAGAAGGCTATCTCGTGAAGTGCACGAAATTGATCATTCTCTTCATTTGTACACTCCCCAGATGCCTAGTGTCAGCATGCAGAAACTGAATGAAATTACAAGGTTGTTGATGTTAGGCAATAACGAACCTATTAAAGGTACTGATAATTTATCTTGCATGGATTTCTTTGACATGCAAAGAATAGACTTTGCATGTAGAGTAGACTTTTCATTGTTGGATAATCAACCTTATGGTATGGAGACTTCTAAAACAAATGAGTCAGAGTTAATAGATTTTCAGAGTATGGTAGATGAAGGAAAATTTGAAGAGTTGGCAAATAAGATAATCAGAAAGGAAGGTTTAAAATTAATTGAGGAAATTGAGGAGGAAGCCTCACTAGAAGTAGGTGAATATGATTATTGGAAAACTTTATCAATATCTCAAATACCTAGTGCACAACCTATTCTGAAGAAAATCCCTAGGAAAAGAGGCAGGAAATCACATGTAAAACTCTAGGAAGAAATAGCAACGAGCATTCAGTCTACTTTGGATTGCACTATTAGTGTTTCCTCACACAAGGAACTAAGGCCGAGGAGAGCTTGTTTCTCTCCTCAATTGCAATGAGAATAATCTCATATAATGTTAGGGGCATTAATGCTCCTAATAAAAGGGCCCAAATCAAGCATTAGTTAGATACTTGTAGGGTAGACATTGCACTCATTCAAGAATAAAAGATGTCAAAGGATATGTTTCAAGCAGTAATTAAGAAATAGTCAAAATGGCAATCATTTCATTCACCTTTAGTAGGTGCTTTAGGTGGATTCATTACATTATGGAATGAGAAATCAGTGACCATAGATGTTGTTAAGAATGAATTGAATTGACAACTCATGAAATTTGTTCATTTTGAGTTAACTTATTGGCTCATAAATGTGTATGGTCCAATCCCAAATGTAGCTAAGAAACATCTTTGGGATACATTAAAGCAGACTCTAGATCACATAGGAGAAGATAAATTTCTGTTAGTAGGTGACTTCAATGCAATTGTTTCTCTTCAAGAGAAAAAGGGGGGATCTCTCCTTCACAAAGGTCGATGGAGGACTTTAAATCTTTCATTCTAGATAATGCTCTCATTGATATTCAACCTAGCTTAGGATGCTTACATGGACAAATAGACAAAAAGATTTTCTACATATAGCATAACATCTTGGCAGATTTTTGGCTTCCCCAAACTGGGTATTAGGTGATTATGCTTTGAATTTTTAGATCCTGCCATTGTCTAGTTTTGATCATTTTGCTATTTCTTTGAATATATCAGAAAAATTGGCTAGGCCAAGTTATAAGTCTTCTTTTAAATTTGAAAAAATATGGTTTAGGCATCTATATTTTTTTGCAACTCCTTAATCAGTGGTGTTTGAATGCACCTTTTATAAGGGCTCAAAGCAGTTTCAGTTTTGTAGGAAATTGTTGTATGTAAAGCAACCAATAATATCTTGGAACGTGCATGTCTTCAAGAATATTTTTGAGGAAAAGGAGAAGGGTTTCAAAAATTTATTAGACATCAATGAGAACATAATATTGAATGGTATGGATGCAAATGTGTTTGAACAACAAAAAATGCTACAAGCAGAATGGGCTGAATTATTATTAGGGGAAGAAATTTATTGGCATTAGAAATCCTGAGAAATATGGTTAAAAGAGGGAGATGGGAATACCAAGATTTTTTCATATATCTACTTAGGTGAAAAGAGCTAGAAATTCTATTTTTTAGTTTAGGACTGCTTGAAAGGTCCATGCCTTACTAAGGAAGCAGACATTCAAAAGGAAGGTATAAGGTTTACTTCAAATTTGTTGTCTACCTCTGTGTCACAAAGACAGTCTAATATAGTTAGGGGGGACCTATTAAATGCTATACCAAAGTTGATATGCAAAGAGTACAATGAGCAATTAATGAAGCCATTCATTTTAGATGAAGTGAAATTGGTTGTTTTTTCTTTGCCACCTGATAAGGCCCCAAGACCGGATGGGTTCATGACTATCTTTTTCTAAAAATGTTGGGATTTCATTAGATCGGACCTGCTTAGTGCAATGGAAGAATATAAGAAAAAAAGGTACCATTTTGAAGCAATTCAATGTTACCAATATAGACATAATTCCCAAGATTGAATCTCCAAAAATATTTTAAGATTTTAGGCCAATATCATTGTGTAATATGGTATATTATAAGATATTCACAAAAGCAATCTATCTCAGACTATGTTCTTTTATTCCAAAAATAATTTCAGAAGAACAAAGGGGATTTGTTTTGGGAAGGGAAACAACAAAAGGTGGACTGGTGGCACATGATGTTTTGCATTCCATTCAGTCTTATAATGTGCCACCAATAATTATCAAATTGGATATGATGAAGGCATATGACAGGGTAGACTAGTCATTCCTTGTTTTAGTATTAAAAAAGTTTGGGTTTGCAAATAAATGGTGTATTTATGGATACTATCTTGCTTATTAGGAACACAATTTTCAGCAATTATTAATGGGACCCTAGTAGGCCTTTTTAGTTCTTCTCAAGGAGTGCGTCAAAGATATCCTTTGTATCCTTTCTTCATTATTTTGGTTGAAGCTTTAAGTAGAACTTCTAGTGTAGAAAAAAGTAGCCCCTTTTCACACTTGATTTGGGATGGAATAATTAATGATAAAATGGACTTAATTATGCCTTATTTAGGTTGTTGTAAAGTGTATCCTAACACTTTCACACTAATCTAGGGATTTATTAATTAATGAGGCTTATTTATGCCTTAATTGGTCCTATTTTGCATCTGCAAGCCTCATTAATTATATCTTTATGTGGATAATCCTGACACTTATCACATAACCAATCATAATTCAATGTTTTGGGTAATGTGTTCTATATTTGATGATTTGGGACTCATACGTTACCTTGAGTGTATGAGTCCCACCTAGGTCTTGGGACCTGATTTCAAGTTTGACATTAAATAGGACCTATCTTGGAGTTTGTGCCCCAATTTTGAGCCACCGGGACTCATACACCTAGGTGTATGGGTCCCACTCTAATCAGGACCCATTTTGAATTCATTTCTTGGTAGGATTTTATCCTCCTAGATCTGATGTCAGCTTGTAGTGTTGTAATTCTGATAAATTTGGCATAAACGAGTATAAATACAAGGTTATTTCACATCTGTTCACCCTAAAATCTCATAAGAAATCAAGAGAACTTTCACAAGAGTTCACAAGAGCATTCAAGAACATTCAAGAACATTTCAAGAGCATTCAAAGGAAAATTTGAAGAAGATTCTTGTAGCAATTCAAGATCCATCATCATGTCAAAGGCATAAAACATCAAGCATTTTGTTGAGCTAGTGTTGTGTAGCATTCAAGATCCAAGTTAAGCATTGTTCCACATCTAATTCAAGATCAAGATTTGCATTCTTCATGGCCACTTCATGTTAGATTGCAGATTTACATTTCAAGACATCATTCAAGGTGTCATTGTTCATGTTTCATTGTTTCATCATAAGGTTTAATTACCTAAATGGGGTTTGACCAAGGTAAACCCCTATTCCCTAACAAATTATCAATAATTCTTCTCTCTCTTTGTGTGTGATTGCAGATCTAGGTGGTTTAGAGCTTGCAAATCGTTTGAAGACAAAGTTGCAAGATTGGAGAAAAGTTGTCAAGTTGTCAAAGTTGTCATCTACATTGCAAGATCACATAAAGTCATCTATAGGTTGCAATTCAATGTTTTAGACTCAAAGATTTGACAAGAGAGAAGCTACAGGAGAACACTAGAGGATATCAGAGTTTTAGATCAACCCTGATACTGGGGATAAATCACCACTTGTGGCATATGAGTCCTAGTATACCAAATTTCAAGCATTTTTGTAGATCCTGGTTCAACGTTTTAGATTTTGGATTCGGCCCAAAACCCTAAACTGGGACTAAATCGACCCTATTGGTGTATGATTCCCAATGTGCTTAAAAATTAATATTTTTAGGAATTCAAACCTTGTTTCAAGCCTCTTCAGTTTCCCAAGTGCACCTCTATTTTTCTCTAGTTTGTTATTCCGATTTAAGTGAATTTTCTAGATCATATCATTAGGTTTTACATGTTACTTTCATTATTTGTCTTTCCAAGCCTTTGCTTGGTGGTGAACCCCCTTATCATCTTTAATCAAACCCTAAGACACCTTATTGTAGATCTCTTTCCCTCATTCCAACCCTAGATTGAGATCTTTAAGGTTTCCTTGAATGAAACTTGAAGGAAATTGGTGGTTCTATCTCCCAAAACGTAGAGTGACAATTTTCTATGTTTCAAAATTGTTCAAAGGGTTCATTTACATGGGTTATGGCAAGGGGAAAATCTTCCTTTCACAAACACCATAGTTACCCACTCTCTATTTGTAGATGACACTATATTGTTTGGTAAAGCATTTGTGAGTGAAGCAACTCAAATCAAGCTAATATTGCAGAAATATTCTGACGCTTTATGTCAATTAATAAATGTAGATAAATATAAGATTTTGTTTTAAACATAATAGTAGCTATTAAAAGGAAAATAGTGAAATTATTGGGCTTCAAGTTAGCAGAGTTGCGGTGTAAATATCTTGGCTTACCTTTTTTATTGGGGAAAATAAAGTAGCTTTTTATTCTAAGATAATTCAAAGCATTCAATCAAGGATATCATCATGGAAAGGTAGATGACTATGTCTCTCAGGGAGGATTTTGATGATTAAGTTTGAGTTGTAAACTATCCCTAACAACTATATGGTAGTTTTAAAGGCCCCAAAGTCAATAATATCTGAAATTGAGAAATTAATAAGAGGTTTCTTGTGGAAAAGAAATATGGATAATTCAAAAAATGTTCCTTTAATTTCTCTTGACAAGTTATGTGTAGAGAGACATAAAGGAGGGGTTGGTATTCATAATATGTTAGCAAGAAGTCTATCATTGGGTGCTAAGATGGTGTGGCACATGTATGAGAAGCCTCATGCTAATTGGTGTAGGATTATGCATGAAAAATATCTAGATGTTGTTGTTCCAAGTAGGATACTCACTATCTCAAATCCCGAACAAGGTTCAACAATGTGAATTTTTTTGATATCTTGTAGGAAAGTAATTACTCCCTTCATTAGTTAGGAAATACATAATGGAGAAGAGGCCTCTTTCTAGAAAGATTCTTGGAATGGATATCCATCTATGAATAGTCTTCATGATATTTAGGTTGCAGAAAACGCATTAACATTGAGTTGGGGAGAAAAGGTTAAGGACTATTTTCAAGATGTAGATGCCCTATCAGGCAAGGTAAAGTGGAAATATTTTTAAAACTTTCCAATACTAGATGATCAAAAAAGAAACTTGAAGAGCATCTTAGAGGGTAGAATAATTTTTAAGTCAAATACTTCAGATAAAATCATAGGGGGTCCTTCCAAAACAAGAAGATATACACTTAAGCAGGGTTATAAGGCGATCTCTAGTAATGGGGAACATTTTGCAACTCAAAGAGCATTGTATTTTTGTTGGAACTTAGTAGTATTGCCTAAGGCTGGTTCTTTTGCTTGTCTGGCTATAAAAAATAGGATCCTAACAGGTGATATGATGGCAAAGTTACCTAGGAATATTGGATCCTATAAAATGTATTCTTTGTGATGAGGCTTTAGAAGATATAAATCATCTATTCATTACCTACAAATTTTCTCAAGCTTGTTGGTCATTCATCAAAGAAAATATTAGCTGGTATTCTCCTAATCCTTGTACTCTTTAGGAGGCATTTACAAGTTGGCCTCTTTTGTACAAATTTTTCATTATTCTCCATCATCTGGTGTGTGAATCCAATAATGGTTATCTGGAACATTTGGTGGGAAAGGAACAAACACATCTTTAGAAAAGAAACATTGAAAACAGAGAAAATATTTTCTAATAGAGAAAATATTTTCTAAGATAGAAAATTCTATTTCTGAGGTAACAAATTCTCATGTACAGGAAACAAAGAATACAAGTTTTGTGTTTATTGATCGGGATGCTATTGTATTGAAGAGTTGGCATTATCTTACTATTCCTTTCAAAGGAAGCCAACATCAGCTAGGTAAAAATAAGATTGATAGGTCTAAAGTATCTTGGTTACCACCTCTGACAGATTTTTGTAAGTTAAACTTTGATCCAGTGCCTTGAGAGGAAATCCAAGTATATCAGGATCTGGGCTGGTGATTAGAGATTGTATGGGTTCTCTTATTTGAGCCAAGTTAGTCTTCCCTTGGGTACAAATAATACTACTGAAGCACATGCTCTTCTCCATGGTTTGCAAATGGCTATAAATCTTAAAATTTCAAATCTTCAGATTAAAGGTGTTTCATTGGTAAAATTAAATGCTTGCAACAAGAGAAAAATGCATAATTGGAGGTTAGGCTATATTCTACAATATGTCTGGGGTATAATGGATAAATTGGAAAATTTTCATTACAAACACATCTACAGGGAAGGGAATAAAATGACATACTTTCTTTCAAATATTGGTTGTGAGCAACAACAAGAAGAAATTGTCTATGACATGAAGATAAATAATTTGAGTGACAGTTTCATGGAATTGCTCTAGATGGAAAGTGTGTTAAGGGTGAGTACAGGATCATGGGGGTCCAAAAAGTGGCTGATGACTTTTTCTTAATCTGAATTTGATGAAATGAAAATGGTTTATTGATAATTTTTTTAGCTTTCCAAAAATATAAGATATGTCTTATTTGGAATTAAATACATAATTATTATTGATTTTTTACATATATTATGAGTAAATTCCTAATTTATAGGTTGATTGAAAAATATCTATAATTCTTAAATGATTTCACATTTTTTGAATTCGAAAGATGCGACACATTCTATGCTTCCCATACTATAGGATTAAAAAAATGAATTTCATAAATTTTTGACCAAGTTATGGTGGTCATACAAACAAGTTTTTAATATTTTAAAAAAGTTATAATAAAAAAATCATAACTGATTATTTACTTGCAAAAAAATTAAAAAAAAGAAATGCGGCACATCCTGACATGTGTCCTCTACTTATATTGAAAGTTTTAAATTTTTTTAAATTTTTTTCTTGTACTTCTAGGTTGGTGAGACATACACTTGCTTTTTAGTTTTTCCTAAAAAATTAGCACTACTACATAGAAATTTCAAATTTTCACCAAATAGATTTACTTTTTTCCAAAAAAGGACTAGTATCTTAGAAACTACATTGAATTTTCTACAAATTATGTTCTTACATATTTTTCAAATTATGTTAGTAACTTATTCAAATTTTTATGTCAAGTTGCCTAAGTCTGTTTTTTGAATTTTCATTGCCACTTAAGGGCCTAGTTTGGACCCCCATGATCCTACACTGACCCTTAACAAATGCTTAATTTTTTTTTTGGCTTGGTAAAGGTTGATAGCTTGACAAAAGCAAAGGTTCATTTCAGATCTTAAAGAAGGATTTTAAAGACTAGCATCAATTAAAAGGTCTTCCAAGGATAGAAGAATTGTTTTTTCAAACTATTGATGGGCTAAAGGCATACATATTATTATATGTTATGTGTTAGTTGTGAAAAAGCTAACTTTTGTGATGAAGGTTCATGTTTATTATTTTAATTCATTTTATGTAGGAAATCGTACCAAGCATACAAAGAAATGATTAAGAGGATTAATGCATATGTCAAATATATCCCTGGCTTGTGTAAGCACTCATTTTGTTCACTACTGAAAAGACTTGGATTGTATTAAGGTGGAATTGATTCTTGAGTATTTGTTTGTGGCCAAGTGTGTGGAGTAGATGTTTTAAACACTGGCTAGTTACAACATTCTAGACAACTTTATTCTCAGCAAAGGCTCCTCCAAGCTACATTTTTTCAAGGTTTTTGTATGTTTCAAGGCTCATCATCTAGCGGTGGAGAGGTTTGAGTGAGTACATGGATTTGTAGATATTTCCAAAGTTCAATAATGGAGTATTTTCCGTGAAACTACAGAGCTATTTTTACTATAAAAGATTGGGAATCACCATTCACCAAGTGTCTAGATGTTGCTCAGTTTCTATAGGTTTTCAAAGACCAATGCTCTCAATCAAAAAGAGCATTAAGCAAGTGGTTGGTGATGAAATAATCCATCCACAGGAAAGGAGGTTACTATTCCCATCCCAAATTTTTTCAATTCTCATCTCAAATCTTTTAGATTTGTTGCAATGCTATCACTCTGTGGAATTGATTGCAAGAAAGGTTGTTAATGAAGTCTTCTTGCAAGACAATTCACTTCTAAAAGTAACCTAGTTGTATGACCTATGGAAGTGGGATGTGACATTTTCCTCCTAAAGTAGTTTAAATATCAATAGAAGATTTAATAGATTGAACATTAGCGTTAAGATAATTCACAAGATGTAATGTTACTAAAATAATGTGGATAATTGATAATGTAACCAATGCAACTATGATATACAATAACACAGATTTTAAAGTAAACAATCAACATAGTAAATTGAATCACACATCTATATGATTCATGTAGATTAACTCCAAAATCATATATGTAATATTCTCAATATAACTTAGAACCAATGGTTTTAATACTTATTTAAATAATAACACTTAGAAAAGCCACTCTCACCCTAGGAAGATGTTAGTGGTATTGACTTTTGCTATGGAACAATCTAGGATGAAACAATTCCTTTCAAAACACAACACACTATGTGCTCCACACAAGTGTTGGTTCAACAGAACAATGTTCAACACAAGTGCACACCATGCTCCAGAGTAATTACTCCTCATGCATACAACATTCCTCATAATAACTACTCAACATGATAACAACCTTGACTAGGACAATCCTGAGTGCACTCTATACTCTGAGTTGGAAACACTTTGTGTGCCCCCTTCTCCAATGCCTATAGCTCACCAAACCACTTTCTTCTTCCTAGAATGTTCTCCTTGCTTGAATGTTTCTTACAAGTCTCACATGAATGATTTATATATCCTTTTAAGGGATGGTTTCCAAAAAATCACACCCTTTCATAAAAGGTTGCCTTTTAATAATTATTTAAATAAATAATTACTCTTTGTTTTTATACATATTCTTTATTAATCTCCCTTTTAACCAAAGGATCATAATATCCCTTATTTTCCATCTACCTTTTAATTTTAAAGGGTTATTTCATAGATTTCTCTTCTTTTTGAAAAAAAGGCCACATAACAATTCTCCCCCTATAAATTAGCTGTTGTCCTCAGTAGCATGCGATACATCTAAATCACAACTTAAAAACACACAATCAATAATTGAAGAAATTGGTATTGAATACATTCATTCTTCATATATATATATATATTCATCTACATCCTTTTCTTCTTTCAATTCATAGATCTCTCTCTTTTATTGTGTCAAGATAATTTTTTTTGTTAATGAAAATTATGACAAGAACTGTACACACATACATATAAGAATTTTACAATTGAAAAAACTAAGGCTATTCTATATGTTTAATCACATATATTTCAATTTAATCAATTTTCTCTTATGTAACTCTTTCAAAGTATTACAATGTGATCACACAATAATTACTATGCATATCCAATACTATATGACCACTCATAATTTATAAAAGTAACCTACATTCCAAGATGATATTCATGCATTCTAGACTACATGAATATCCTCTTCTCAAATAGAATCTTAGTCCCATATAATAAGGAAAATGTACAAGGTTATTGGGTTGATCAAGTCCAATATCAATGGACAAATTAAAACAAAAGATGATAGAAATAATCTCACAATGCATCTTAAATAGCAATAGAATAATAGTAAACTATTTCCACCTAGAGAGTACTTCATAATTTATAAATAAATACTAGTTTTAATCTTCCTCTAAGAAATTGGGTTAAATATATCACAATATACTTCTTGGATAAATATTTGTTCAATTATGTTTTTTTGGATGATGTTTTTGCTTATAAAAATGAGGATACCTCACATTGACAACCATGTTGTAAACCTAGTAGTAAAGTGGAACAACTTTTCATTGGGGATCTCATCATAAAATTAAGTAATAAGTATGGGTACATAAGGAGGTGAAATCTTATGTCATTCCATAAATACATCCCTAGGCTTGGACAACTATTGATATATGATGTTATTAGACTGTGTACAACAAATAATTAGTATAATTTTCTTAGAGGTTGTCTCTCTCCTAGTAAAATTCAACATGTCCCCATGTCTCATCCTAAGAAGCATTATTTCATTCCAGCCAATACATTTAAACAACACAATATTTTCAAGGTTTAAGATGTGGGAATAGCTTGTCCCTATAGGTTTATATCCTATAAACATGTTATTCTCAACAATTCATTCCAAACATATTATCATTTCTCTAAATTTAAAATGTTAATCCAAGGACTCGTGGGTTATGGGCCCAACGTAACGTATGTTAAAAAAATTTAGATCTTATGTTTTTTTTTGAATAGACACAAAAGTAAATGGAAACCACCATAGATATTCAAATGTGTCACCAAGTGTCCTTTTTCTACTATGGGTTAAGCCTTGAACTTAGAAGTATTTGCTAATACATCATTCTATGATCAGCTCACTCAAAGACCAATTTTTTTTTTAATGTCTTATTATTAACAAGTATTTGTACCGTATTTACATAGGTAATTTTATCATCTTACTTGAATCCTTTTGTGGCTAAAACTTTGGAAAAACTCTTTGTTCATATTATAATTCACATGAAAAGCCCTATATGTACCATTATTTTGTTAGGACTTTTGAAAATTAGCTTCCAAATAATTAGATCATAAAAATCACTTGTTAAGAGCTTAATGCAATAAATGGAGTTACATACAATTAACAATTACTCTTCTCAATACACTTGAATGATTTTTACTCTTCACACATAAGATTCAATAGTCATTTTTCTTAAAGACATGTAGCCTTTCTTTATCTACTTTCACATATGTAACCTAACCTACCTTTAATATCATGGCACATCAAATGTGCTACCAAATGCACCTTTCTTTCCATTTATAAAATCAATCAAGAATACCAAGATCAAACATCAAAAGAAATGCATTGATCCACTATTTCTTATGGGAAAAGTACATCATTAATTTTTAATAATGTAGACAAGAAAACGTGTGGGCCTCTATGTTAAAAAAATTAGGATCCACCATCTTATCACCCCAATTTACCCTCACTAAATTATGAAGTTTAAATTAAATGACGAAAAAACTTGATAGTTGGAAGGTGATGGTAATATCTTTGATACCTTTCACATTGACTACAACGATAGCATATGTAGTGTGAGCCCCTAACTTCGTCAATAAAGCAAGAGCATGCATTACATCTTCCCTTCCTAAAAGTTGGGCTAAGACAATTTCTAAGTAGTGGATGATGCGGATGCTGTTTGAGTTGAATTGCCCCATCTCTCTATCTCTTGTTTAGGATGTTGTTAAATTCTTTTTTTTGATTGAAGGAATCAGTCGGGTATCTGTCTCCCTATATACTGCAGTGCGTTTGGTAAACATTTTTCACGTGATCGGTGGTGCTGGCACGACATGCCCTTTGGTACCACAGGTTTGGAGGGAGACTAGACTTTGTGACCTCTTGCTTCCAACAGGATGCTTTAGCCAATCGAACTAGGCCCCCTACCCCTATGTTGCTAAATTCTTCACTTTTAATCTCACAAATCAATTTATGAGGCTCCTTTCCCTTATCAATTTGGCATAGTAGTTTCACCATTTATTCTCTTCATTTCATACTCTTCTTGCTGGTCTTTGTGTGCAGGTTTGGAGTTTAATGGACAAAACTAGTTAAAATGGCATCCTCGTTATGTAGTGCTATGATGTAATGTTACGCTTTCAGTTAAGAAAACAATCCTATTGTTAAAACTTAAATGTATTGTGTAGAGTAGAAAAAATAAGTCAAAATTTTGGTGTATTGTTCTATTACAGCTAGACGGGCTGGCTTAACCAGCACACTCTAAGCGTTGACCCGCTTAGGTGGCCGGTGTGGGGCCATGTAATCTGTTGCTTCCACTAACTTCCGTTTCTGTTCCCTAAGTAGTCCCGTAAACTGTAGCGGTCAGCAGTTAGCCATCCAACTCCCGCGCATAAAAAAATTCAAATCACCGTTGCCGCGTTGCAGAAGTTCGAACTGATTAAAAGAGAGTCTAGCATGCAATATGGTTGTTGCAGCGAAACGGAAGGGAAATTCTCTCATAGACATGTATGCAAAATGTGGAAGCACAGACAAGGCACGTGAACTCTTTGACCGAATGCCTCAAAGAAATGTGATCTTATGGAATGCCATGATTGCAGGATATACGCAGAATTGAATTTGTTGAAAAGGCTTCAGGAACTTTCAAGCAAATGCAATGGGCAGGTGTAAAGCCAGACTTCGCAACCTCTGCCTGCACAGTCAGGGCCAGACTTTGCAACCTTAGCCCGCAATCACCCTGCCTGTGCCAAAATGCGAGTTTTGTAATAGGGTATGCAATCCATCAAAGGATTAAGGACGTAAATTTGGTCAGATTTTGTAGTGGCAATTACCCTGGTAGACATGTATGCAAAATGTGGAAGCATATACAAGGGTCGTGAATTGTTTGACCTGATAAAAAGGTAAGTTTGCCCTTCCTTTCTATTTTTTTTTCAAACCAGCCAGCAGGTAGTATTGCTTACAAAATGTGAAAGATAATTTTCCCCATCCTGATGATGGAATAGGAATAGAGACTGTGATCCCAAAGGCGGATAAGAAGATTTCACGCATTTTCAAAAAGATGTTAACATTGTTGGTGATAAATATGAGGTGAGGTGCAAGAAAGCTTGGCTTAAACGGTGCTTAAGTACTGCAACGATTGTTGTATGCTGTCTGACTGTGTTCCAAGTGGGTATTATGGTAATAAGAGGAATGCTTAATATCAATAATATGACTTACCAATAATTCTTACATAATTCATTTTTCATTACACACAAATGTATGTTTAGAACAATTAGAATAATTTACAAATTAACAATACCACCTTCTAATTAATGAATCTTAATATTAAAACTATTTAAGGTGTACCATGAAATTTAGAAATTTATTTCAGATGGGTTTCATATTATCCTTCTTTATGAAACCAATCAAGCACAAAAATTGATAAATACCTACATCCACTCCAAATTTAATCAAACTTAGAAATAAGAACATGTTGATATTGTCAAAATAGACAAAATAATATCAAATAACTATACATTCATACCTCATGAGTGCTAGGAACTGTAATATAATATTAATACATGACACCAACCAAGTGATTGTTGAAGTCAAAGGAGATGAAGTATATCATGAAAATAGCACGTGCCAGAAGAGAATCATATTGAGTACATAACATAGGGAAGCTACATGTCATAACAAAAATCAAGAATAAATTGAACATATACTTGTAATGTTTCCTTGGCTAAGGTTTTGGTGTTTGATACATCATAGCTTTACCTCTACAATTTTAATAGTTAAGATGACAAAATACAACTATATACATCTAACTACCATGTGGGGGAATCTAACCAAAACATAATAGTATAATACTATTGTATAAAGAGGGATAGGGGCACTACCTCACCTCCTACCTTGAGTTCTTTATGTAGGTAACCCCTCAACCTTGATCTAGTAGACTCTCCAGGTGATTTGCACTTAACTAGATATGGTTATCAAATTATGCATAGGGTGATTAAGAACATATGAGAATAGGTGGCACTCCATAAGCTTCATCTATTACAACTATTTGTAGCTAACCTATAAGTAACCACTTAGAAAACAAGGCATCATTATTAACCACTAAAGTTATTAAAATTTATCTCAATGATTAAAACAAATTAAAAATTTATTAAACTATAAGGAGTCTATAATCCCTAATTATCAAACATTTTTTATAAGTTACCGTGTAGTGATAGATTAGTGCCTAAATAAAAGTAAAATACTAATCTTATGATAGATACATTATCTATCAAGAATTGTGACCATATGATAATTCAATTAGCAATGAGTAAACATGATAGGGTTTAACTATCTTTCATTATTAGAATGGAACAATGATAAAGCGGTGAAATTTAAAGATATTCAAGACTAAATCAAGTACAATAATAATAATTCCAAAAAAATATTTTCATGGCATGTTTTCTTCAAAAGAATAGTGATAGTACAACTATCTCAATTTTCAAGTTTAGTAATGTCACCATGACACTTATACATGTGAATAGGAATATTCTATGTTCTCATGTAATCACATCAATTTATGGTTCAACATCATAGTCATTCATTAAATACATTAGTTCATATGATTTATCCCTCCCATTCTATCCCATTACCATAATAGTGTTTCACTACTAATTAGTCATTGTCACGATCCATCATTAAAATAGAAGAGTCTAAACACTAGGATACATACTCATTCACCATTCATTCATCTCAGTGAACCCTTTTATGACATATTTAGACTCATTGACTATGATAACAAGGTGCTCCAAGGGTCTTTAAAGAGAAAAAAAAATCATTAAAAAATCATTCTAAAGGGGTATCTCATACTAGAATATAACAAAATCATAGCCCATTGATACACTTGGCTCAAAGTAAGGTTTTATAGTTGTAAATTGTAGGACAACAAAGTACTAAGATAATAATCAATATAAAATATTAACAATATGGTTTTATTAACACAAGGAAAAACTACCCCTTCATATCATTGTTACTAACAAAATATTTTAAAATAGACACTTAATACTACCAAACCCTACTGGCGTATAGATTTTAAAGGGTGTAATAATTTATTGAGGTAAACTATAATAACAATACAAAGCATCAAATGAATATTTAAATTAACCAAAAAATCATCTTAAATCATTCTCCTTACATTAGTTACAAATAGTAATAAATAATTAAGGTTCAACACATAAAATAATATTTTAAAAGCCCATGTATTGTAATTGAATGAATGTCAAGCAATTCCAACACCTAGTAAACATGATGGAATACCAAATATGCAAATACATCATACCAAATGAGCAATATTCCAAGAAGCCTTTGAATGGAACTTAGATTCCCCATTCTTTTATATAATAGGATTTCTTCATACAACTACTTACATATTATGAATACACCCAAACATAGTTCATATCTTTTTTGCATGCTAATGCAAGTGCTTAGAGTGGAGTTAAACTATATTTGGGTAGATTTGTAGGTGACCATTTGCTACCAAAACTCCTAAATGACCACATATTCATGAGAAGATTAGATTTTTTTGTCCCATCATGAAATGTTCACAACAAACAATTTAGTCATTGAATCACAAAATTCAAATAGTCTACCCATGGGTCTAAACCTCATTTCCTTTATTTTTTCAATTTTTTCTCCTTCATCTCATTGTGTTTTCACCAATCACATGGGCCAATAATTTTGAATCAAAGTTTGTTCACAAATAGGTTTAAACACAAGTGACCTCTTTTAAAATTACCTTATGAGTTCAATTTAATTAAGGTTAACTATACTAAAATACAAAAAAAAAAAGATTAATAACAATAAGGAATAATCTTGAGTGATGATCACAACATCATTTAATGAAATCATCAACACACTAAACCATAACAACATAATCTATTTTGTGATGAATCAATTTGTTGACACTATCATTTACTTAAATTAACATCAAATATCCAATAAACAAACTATTAGGATGGATTTATCTTTCATAATAGTACCTAACATGGGAATGGAAATAAACATATGATCTTTTCCCATACAATTTTTAAGCTATATGCATTTATAAAAAAATATAAAATAAAAAATGGATTAAAACTGCAAGATTAAAAACCTATTTCACATCTACCAACACCTTACTTTAAGTAAATATTCCATAAAATGTGAATAAAATTAACTATCAAATTCTCATCCACATGCAATTCTTAATACATCGATGGTGGTTATGCTCAAAGGATTTATTGTCAATGAAGGGGATAATGTGGTTTCTCATAGTGATAACATGTCATTATGTTTTAGATTCAGGATCACTCCAAATGGCTTATGGAAAGGTAGACTTATAGGTTTTCAATTGAGTGAATTGATAGTCAAGATTATTTAAGAGGATTGACATGTAGGATTAAGTTGGTTATTTGGTAACGAGAGGGAGGATGGAGAAAAAAAGGAATTTTAATATTTCTTTTATGATTTTTAGGTGTAAATTTTGGATTTAAATAATAAGTTATATTTAAATCATGTTAGGTGGGAGGGGAAATTATAAATAAATGCAATATTTATTTTTAGGACTTTATGAGAATAATCAAAATAATGAAATAAATTATTTTTTAATTCAATTACTTAAAAAATAGACACTTAAAAAATAAATATGTGGTAGGTGATGCTAGGATGTGGGTGATTTTTAAGTATCTACATTTCCCCTCTTTGAGATGGCATCGTGATTATATGAAGTAATGGCATTTCAAAGAAAATAAAATATAGTGGCTTTAGAAGAGATAGGACTAGTTGTAGGATGCCTTACCCATTAGAAGCAGAGGAGTGATGAGGAGAGAAGTAACTATGCTCCCTTGAGAGGATAGATGGGTCTGAAGAACATGGGTGCACTCTTGAAATGGATAGATGAAGATAATTTAATATAAAAGGATATGGAAGGATGAAAAGATTAGGATAGAATATTAGTTGTGATATACAAAGGGATGATAAATAGGGATATATGTTAGGTCATAGTCATGCTTAGGCGTTTTGAAAAACCTTTATTTGATATAACACTTGAAATTATGCACCAAGGTATAAGGAGCAAGGTGATGATGTCTCAAGTGCATAACTGACTGATGCAAAAGGAAATGTTGTATATAAGCATATGTTAGAGAACACCATGATATGGAAGAACATGATGTCATTGTTGGAAAGAACTATGATAGATGTAACAAAAATGATAATACATGCAAGAAAACAAGAAAACATGTATAAACAATGCAAAAAAATAAATGTTTCCCTTAGGCAAGCTAAATTTGATTGATTTGATTGATGATGATGACGATGACAATGATGATAGCATTTTGAAAATAAGAATAATGGAGAATTATTCAAATGATACATCCTAATAATAATATTGTTGAAATGAGTCAAGAAAAACATTGGGAATGATTATCCCTAATGATGATAATTTGAGTAAAATAGGTCAAGGTTTGTAATAAAATTGGGAACAAAATTGTTGAAATATTTGGATGATGCACTAGATTGGTTAATAATATTTTATAGATTATGATTGCCATATATGTTTCATAATATGGTTTACAATTCTCGAGAGGAATGAATTTTAGCTGAAATCACATATTTTTAGAAAATATAATGATTTAAGCCTTGAAAAGTTCCATTTGGATTCCAATTGAAGAGGGTTTGATCAAATCACCTTAGATCAAACCCCTTGGATAGAACCTCGCTAGTTTTAAACCATACCTATAAAATGCTCCTCCTTTACACCTATCAAAATGTCGATAAAAAATCACTTTTGATTTAGCTTTTGGGGTATCAAATGAATTCATTTAAAATTTATTTTAAATGATTATGGTATTCCCAGAACAAGCTATCCAATGAATATAATTTTAATATGTTTTGGTTTTGTTATGCATTTGTTTTTTAAGTTTTATTAAACATAGGTTTTTCATCGAAAATGAATTTCTTTGTTCTTCACATGTGGAAAAATAGAAGATTATCAAAAAAAAAATTGAAAAATATGAGTGCACCAGCTATTGAAGTCCTTGATCCAACAAAAAAAATAAAATTAAAATTTTGACATATACAAAAAAAGTTACGCGTTATACGGTCGCGCTGTGTCTGAATTGTAATTCGTTTGACTTTGAAAGTTGATTAAGGAAAAAATATTCAATAAAAAACTATCTAACCAAGTGGAAGCACTAGATATCAGAGTTACAAATCTAAATTTGAAAGAATTAGAATTTTATCCTTCATGGAAAAAAAGTTATGCTATACGGTGAGCCACTTTAAAAAATGTTGTTTTCTCAAAAAAATCAATTTTCGGGAGATGGAAAAAGAAGTGCAATTTGATTCCAAAAATTTTGAAAAAATATTTTAGAATCTACAAAAAAATGACAGACTTTTTTTCATATTCTAAATTCCTCAGTTTAGCTACATATAGTCCAAATGTGAAGATTTAGTTAAAAATAATAATTTGTCCAAATTTGCCAAAATGTAAAACCACTATTATGGGGATCACTAGCTTAGAACTAAAGACAAGGGAAAACCAAGCTGATGGAAAAGGATGAAGTGATAGAGGTTTTGTTTAGATACATGATGGGATGGATTATGGGATGATGTATTTAGTATATTGGAAGGAGTGTCCAAATGTGATATCTAAGGACTATGATGGATAGGAATAACATGGGCCATACTAGATGTAGTGTAGTGGATATAGAAGGTTGTAAGAGGGAGGGTTAGTAGATAAAGTAAGGCTTGTATTGTCTAAAATATGTTGGAATATTATTCCCTTTTACATATCAATATTAAAGTAGGAAATGATGGATTGGATATGATGAGTTAGGTACATGAATGGGGAGGATGGATATAGAGGATGAAGTAGATAAGATGGAGCATGATATGATGGAAAAATACTTTCCCCCATGTATAGGATGTGAATAGATGGAGGATTCACCTATTACACCTTTTTTTCCAAGTTTTCATCATGGAACTTATCGAAGGTGTCATACAAATTGTTTTTAGGTCATTGGATGATGATTTCTCTTTAATTTTTTCATTTTGTTTTTTTTTTTAAATTTCTAGTTTCTAGATGAAGGAGAATGATCTAGATAAATTAGTGTGGATGGGGGTTAGGGATATGGATGGAGGGCCCAAACATTTATTTCCATGATGATAGTATCCCTTCCCAAATAATTACTTTGACAGTCATTGTGTGCATGGATGTTGCTATAAATAGAGCTAAGTGGGCTTCTTCAAAATTTAAACATTCTACTAACATAGCTCTAATATGAAAAGATGCTACCAAGGGAGATGGAATGGATGAGGAGATGAACAATGGGTAATGAGTTATGTAAAATATTGAATTACAACTTGAAGTTATGATGGATGTATGTTGGATAGTGGATAAATAGGGGGTTGAAAGATGATTTGATGAAATGATGGGATTGTAGTAACATGAGGGAATGTCACATACCAAGGGAAACTAGGACTAACAATTGCATATACACAATGTTGGAGACTAAATCTTTGAGTTAGGATGGGATTTTGGGTGTTGGGAGTTAGATTAGGAAATTAGGATTGTAGATTATGGAATGTAAGGGCCCAAAATGGATTTAGGATATTTAGGAAATAGGAGGGGAATTTGAGATTTTTTATTTTGGGACATAGGGACCCAAAATGGATGTAGGATGTTTAGGATGGGGATGCTTGAATTTATATGGAGAAATGTGGGATTAGGATGAAGGATCTAGGGATATTTGGAATCAAGGAAAGAAGGATCCCTTGGAGGAGTGGATGGGCATGCAAAGTTTGATGCTCCTTTTCAATGTATTTCTTTTTATATTAAGGATTCACATTATTTTTTATTGGTGGTCCTTGGTGGCCTTTTCAATCAATTTTAATTTGTTGGATCAAATCTTACATTGATATTGCATGGTGACATGTTATGATGTGGTTGTCCTTAGATTTTTGTGGATTATTTTAGATTTATATGTGCTTCCAAATGTGATGGTATAGTCTCATGGGGAGAAAGTATCTTGATATCCAATGAATTGTTTGATGGATTCATCAAGCTGGAATATGTCCAATGATGTGTGCTTTTGTTGGTCTTGATTGAGGGTTGCAAGGGATGGATGGTTACAAATGTAGTTGATGAAATGATTAGTGGGGGATGATGGGATTGATAGGGGTGATGTGTTTGATGAAATTATTGGTGGAAACAATATTGTGAGAGGAGTGATGAGAGGTACCTATTTTTATGTTGGAAGAAGTTTCCTTAGCCTTATTGGACGAGTGAGAAATGTACTTGTCATGAGATATATAATTGAGGCCCTAAAATCTTGGATTTTCTTTTGTTTGGATGGGTTCTAAGATGCCTTGCTCATGAAGGCCTATTGCTTTTCCTTGATGATGCATGTTTTGAAAAATTTAATTGTTGATGGGATACATGTTACTTCGGAAACAAGACAAAAATCCATTTTTAGATGGGTAAGGAATAATGGTAGTTGTAGTTTTCTTGACAATAAGATAATTGGATTGAATAAAGATGTAGGAACCAAGATGATAGGATTTCTATTCATGAATGGGTTTAATAGGGATTATTTGATCTTGAGAAGGTAAATAATCATGGAAGGGATTAGTTGGGATGCCCTCGGATTATGAATTGGGTGTGGACATGTACGTGGGCATTCTTTGGAGAAAGCTTTTGACATAGATGGATTTGGTTTGGATGATATAATGGGGAAGTGGTGTTTTATGTTGTTAGAAGTTAGTGCATGGAGGGACTCTTTGAGTTGTGTGCATGGATGGGAAGGGAAATTTTATGTGTTTGTATGGTGAACTTAATGGATTTGATGGATTTGGGATTAATGATTGCATAATCAATGAGAGATTTGGACAACATGGGATCATCAATGTTGTTGTGGGATGGAATAAATTTGTTTTTGATTTGTGGCCTATGATTCTTTCACTTGGTTAAGATCCAAAAAAAAAAAAAGATGAGTCGCATTATGATTTTTTTGTGGATGAAGGATTTGCATAGGAGGTGGAGGCTAAGGCATTCACATGAGAGGGTAATTTGAAATATGAATTGGTAAAACATGCCTTTTTCAGTCAGGTCAAACAGTTCACGCCCCTTGGCTATGCTTCCACATTTTGCTTACATGTCTACCAGGGTAGTTGCCACTACAAAATCTGACCAAATTTACGTCCTTAATCCGTTGACGGATTGCATACCCTATTACAAAACTCGCATTTTGGCGCAGGCAGGGTGATTGCGGGCTAAGGTTGCAAAGTCTAGCCCTGACCGTGCAGGCAAAGGTTGCGAAGTCTGGCTTTACACCTGCCCATTGCATTTGCTTGAAAGTTCCTGAAACCTTTTCAACAAATTCAATTCTGCGTATATCCTGCAATCATGGCATTCCATGAGATCGCATTTCTTTGAGACGTTCGGTCAAAGAGTTCACGTGCCTTGTCTGTGCTTCCACATTTTGCATACATGTCTATGAGAGAATTTCCCTTCCGTTTCGCTGCAATAACCATATTGCATGCTAGGCTCTCTTTATTTTAATCAGTTCGAACTTCTGCAGCGCGGCAACGGTGATTTTAATTTGTTTATGCCCGGGAGTTGGATGGCTGACTGCTGACCGCTACAGTTTACGGGACTGCTTAGGGAACGGAAACGTGAGTTGGTTGAAGCAATAGATTACATGGCCCCACACCAGCTACCTAAAGCGGGTCAACGCTTAGAGTGTGCTGGTTAAGCCAGGCCCAGCTAGACTATGTAAATAACGTCTCTTGGATAAAGCCTTGTATACGTAACAATATGGTATAGAAAAAGTTACTATCATAGTACTTTGTATGAATGTTGTCAAGGGATGAAGCTGCAGCTTAAGATTGGGAATTACGATTTACGACCATATCTGCATGTTCTATGGTCACTCTTGAATTATGTAATTAATTCTTTCCTAAAGCCTGCACAGGAGTTCTTATTAAAGAGGCTTGTTGCTATAAATAGGGAAGTAGTGTAACTTTTCGCTAGCCTTCTAACATGGTAGTCGCACTGTTTAATGAGGATATTACTAACGTAATGTAATAGATTAACATCATGATTCAGGGCAGAACGACTACTGTCTAACAATGTGTGCTTAAGGGAATACCACCTTTATTTCCTCCAATTTCATTTTTATTTTTATTTTTTAGATTGAGGAATCGGTCCCTCTCCTATAAACTGCAGTGTGTCTAGTAATTTTTTTTACGTAATTGGTGATGCTGGAGTGACATGCCTTCTGGTACCATGAGAACGATGAGGAAAGTAGACCTCGTATCCTCTTGCCTGCAACAGAATGCTTTAGCCAAATGAACTAGACCCACCGCCCCCCTCCAACCCCACTTTAGTCTCAAGTAACTTTTCCTTAAAAAATTACCATTGATCAAGGAATTCTATCTGATTTATACAACCCTCCCATTTAACAATTGAATAGAACATGCATGATCAACCATCTGGGTGCTGGTTCTTATGATGTCGTGATGATCTGGTCGACACGCCCAAGACCAAGGAAAAAGAATCTAAATCCAAGGCTTATAAGAAATGATCCATGAAATATTGATTATAACCTTTCGATTTGGTACAAGAAGGTAAATTTAACCATAACCATTATACTTATGCCCTTGTTAAAATATTTATCAAATCTAACATATAATGTAGATAAACAAATCTGTAGACTAAAGAAGGAGCCATTATAGGTCTCTCGAGGGAGATATAGAACGTCGTGGGTGCTTGATAAAGATAGCTGGAAATGAAAATATCACACGGAGGAGGAATATGACTTGATTTAACAACTATGCAATCAATGCAGCGATGAAAGAAACATGCAGTACATGCACTGAGATAGGGAATTGTCTATGCAACCCTTAAAACAGTCATTTTAGTGTATTTATTAATTAATTAAAAATAAAGATACAATATATTCTTTATTTTTAATTAGTTAATAAATATGGTCAAATGGCCGTTTTGAGGGCTGCATAGACATTATCTTGAGATAGAGTTTATAGATGGGATATCTTATGATCTAGTAGAGAGTCTATTGATGGTCGTTTCTCACAAAAATATGTGTGGTAAGTATTTATTGATTCACATGGAAACAAATGAATAAAATTTCACGTTTAGAGACACGACCTCTGACATGAGAGGTCTTACAATTAGAATTATGTGCTTTCAATAATGATCTCGTATTTTATTTACTTTTGTGCAAATTTTTGGATACTAAGAAATGTAGATGATTCATAGTTCATCTTGGTCTATAAGAATATTTCAATTAAGTTACATGATATATTTAATGGCAGTTAAGTGGTGAGTCGATTTGAATGGTTCAAATGAATATGCATAACAAATGAAAAGGTTTTTAACAGAGAGAAATAGTTTTGAAACTTTGAATTAAGATATGTTTAAATGATTTTATTTTAAATATTGGTAAATTTAAGAATTTATGAATTTATAGGTCAATATCTTATTTGAATGTATATATATTAATAAGTTCTGAACATAATGCCTTAAGTTTGATTTTAGGTGTAAAAGGTAGTTCTAAAGCAATATTAACCTTGAATTAACTTTTCTTCTTATGGTTATTAAGTATTAGCAACAAAATTAATATAAAAAATATTAGAGTTATATAATTTATAATATGCAATATTATCAAAATATTTGTGAATAATTAATGTAAGCTACAAATATGTGACAATTAAATAATCAACATAGTAAATGGAATAACACCTTCACATAGATTAATCATATTAACACCAAATCATATAGACAATATTCCCAATATATTTGACTCAATGGTTCTCAATACTTATCTTAAAGTCATAAAAAATTTGCTATCTGACACTCAGAGGAATGACACTTAGAGGAATGGTTATGCGTAAAAATATATGATTCAAGATTTTCAATAATGTTAATGAAGAAATAAATATTAGCATATGAGCAAACTTTATAAATTACAGTGAAGGTATAATGCTAGAAGTACATGTGGAGTTTATGAAAGGCTAGTCATAAAATCATAAAGAAAATCTCAAATATAGGAAGGTTTGATCATTAGGCTCTGATAACAAATGTGATGTGACTTTTTCCTCCTCAAGTAGTTTAAATATCAACAACAAATTTAATAGATTGAACATTAGTGTTAAGATAATTCACAAGATGTAATGTTACTAAAATAATGTGAATAACTGATAAAGTAACCAATGTAACTATGATATGCAATAACAAGGATTTTGAAGTAAACAATCAACATAGTAAATTGAATCACACATCTATATGATTCATGCAGATTATCTTTGAAATCATTTATATAATATTCCCAATATAACTTAGAACCAATGGTTTTAATACTTATTTGAATAATAACACTTAGAAAAGCCTCTCACCCTAGGAAGATGTTAGTGGTATTGACTCTTGCTATGGAACAATCTAGGAGGAAATAGTTCCTTTCAGAACACAATGCACTATGCACTCCACACAAGTGCTGGTTCAATAGAACAATGCTCAACACAAGTGCACACCATGCTCTAGAGTAATTACTCCTCATGTATACGACATGCCTCATAATAACTACTCAACATGATAACAACCCTAGCCAAGACAATCCTGGGTGCACTCTGTAGCCCAAGTTGGACACACTCTGTGTGCCCCCTTCTCCAATGCCCATAGCTCACCAAATCACTTTCTTCTTCCTAGAATGTTCTCCATCCTTGAATGTTCTCCATGCTTGAATGTTTCTCACAAGTCTCACATGAATGATTTATATATCCTTTTAAGGGGTGGTTTCCAAACCATCACACCTTTTCACAAAGGTTGCCTCTAATAATTATTTAAATAAATAATTATCCCCCCCCTTTTAAAAGCTATTTATACATATTATTTATTAATATATCTTTTAACCAAAGGATCATAATATCCCTTATTTTTATATCTCCCTTTTTAAATGGTTATTTCATAACTTTCTCTTCTCTTGGGGGAAAAGTCACATAACAGGAAGGGTTAGGGATATGTTGGGGGCTTGTTCCCTAAACATTTCCTTCTTCATAGAAGGTCTTATGTTTCAATTTATGATGCAATAAAAAATTCTTTTGAGATGAGTAGTCTAAGGTATTTGTATTCAAATCTTCACATAAATGCTAGAGAAGTTGGTGAAGAAATGGTAGAGAAAATTAGAGTAAAGTATCATGCCATCATAGTGTTGTTGATTCATGATCACCACCCTCCAATTATTGGTCTAGTAGAGTATTATTTCCACTCTCGTGCCCCGTGCCATGTCCATCGTGCAACACTTCCAAATCTGAATGTCATTGTGTTTTCTTAGTCAAGGGATGAAGGCCTACACGAACAACAAGATGAAAATGAGGTCCAAGCCTATCATATGGAGGAGTAACAGTGGATTTTAGACAAAATTATGCTTTTTTGTAAGTTGGAAATGTTATAAGTTGTCTCCCTCTGGGTGATGTTTGGTTTATCAAATTTTGTAGTGTTGTAAGCTTTGCTAGTATGTAAATTTATTTTTGGATAGATGCATGAGGAAATAATTTTTTGTGGGTGGCTATTTTTTCTTGAGAAATTTTATAGTGTTAGTACAAAAATACTATGGGTTATTATAAATTCCTAAGGGATGGCTTTGAAACCTCAAAATTTTGTAAACTCTTACTATTATTATATAATATATATAGGCTTAACACCTTTTGTTGAAAAAAAAATGATAGATTTAATTTCAAATAAGCATATCTCCCTTAATATTGGCCCAAAGTTTTAGCATAGCCACTTTTTGGAAAGTTCTAAAAGTTCTCTTTCCAATAAATTTAAAATCTCTCTATTTGAAAATAAATGTGAGACACACAACCCTATATAAAAAATTGATAAATGTTTGTTGATGGAGATATATTTTAAATAAAATTAATATAGTTGTTCATAGAGTCAATCTAAATTCCAAGAGTATGTAATTTAAAAAAATTCTCTTGAAAGGGTTGAATATGAGAATTGATTTAAATTTATAGATTTTTATTTTATTTTATTGAAAATGCGAATAATCTAAGATTCAAAGATAATGTATTGAAATATTGAGCAGAGAATTTAAATCTATATATTTTAATTTTATTTCAATGAAAATATGAATGGTCTAGATCCAAAGATGATGTATTGGAATAGTTAGTTGAGATGCATTAGCTTGTAGAGTAAGTTTATGTGAAAGGTTGAGACTTAATGATGTAGTGTGAAAATTAATAATAGAGATGTAAGATTAGTTGAATTTTATTTATTAATTAGTTATGTGTCTAGTTGAATTATTTATTTTTCTATGATTAATGGAGAGAAAATATTATCTTTATTTTGAAATAAATAGATTAATTACAATAATTGAATAAATAATATATTAAGTTAATTAATTAAAATAAATTTATTTAATTATTTATATTTCAAATAAAAAATAGTCTAATTAATTAAATAATAAAAAAAATTAATTGATTAGTGATGTGAAATTTAAGTGTCTACAAGTATCATATTTAATTACTATTAAAAATATATTATGATATGTTGAGTGATTTATGCTGCTTAATTATAACTTAGACTAGTATGTTATATTTTATTATCTGTTTTAATTTAATTGATCCATTTGGTTATTGTACAATCCTTATAAATTAATTTTAAATTTTATAATAGTTATTATAACTTTTTTATTTGAGCTTTGAGGATGGTTAAATAAAAAAATTGAACAAAATACTTTAAAGATATTGAATAATAATTGTTCATTTAAATTAATATTATCATTTATGTGATCAATCTAAACTAATAAAAAGTAAATAAACTTATTTGCATAATAATAATTAAAATTTTTAATTAATTAAATTCATAATTTAACTATGGGTCATTTACATCTTTTATAAAATAATTTCTTAAAGTGAATATTAGTAATTTGATCAAAGGTTATATATGTAATCAATCTTAATCAAAGTAAGAATATTATAAGGATTTAAACATTTTCACATTGTTAGAATATTGATTTCAAAATTATTGGTTTGCGAATGAAAATTTGGTTATAACTAGGATAAATTTACATGTATTATAGTTGCAACTCTTAAAAGAAATATGTTTTATTTTTCTTCTGATTTATCTTAAAATTAAAATAAATTAGTAATGTACCTATTTAAGTGGATTGCTCAAGTAATTAAAGTTTCATTTCAACTCTAATTATTTTATTATTTCATTAAAAATAAATTAATTGAAAAGAGATTTATAATTATGATAAGAATTAATTAGATAAATTATTAAATAATTTTAATAAGATCCAAAATAATAGTTTAATAGTTTGTGAATGAAATGGATCCCTCATCACTAGTATCTTTATGTTTTCTCTTATATTTTAATGTGGCATACACATCTTTTTGTGTATATATTATGATTTTAAAAGTGTATGGTGTGCTACCATGCATAGTGTTGCAAATACTTAATAGAGTTGTTATTAAAAAAAAGTTGCATTGTGTTTATGTCCATGTGTAGAAATATGTATGAGTGGGAATGAAAGGAGAAATGTGTGGATTAGATAGGACAAGGATTTATTTGAAAATGGGAGAATGATGCTTTATTATTAGGCATGATGTAGGATTAGTTGGTATGCATGAACTTCAAACATCTATAGATGGTGGATGTAATGACTTGCATTGTATGTGCTCATGGTCTTCCTAGAAGCAAGTTGCAAATTAATTCTATAGAAATGACATGGTTTTAATTTCAATTGTGATAGGTATGGTAATATCAACTAAGGATTCTTTTCTAATGAACATATCAAAACAAAAAATTACTAGGTAGATTTTCTAGGTTTGAATAGTCAATTTTTGCGACATGTAATAAATCAATGATACAATTTTGAGTCTTATACCATTATCAATAATAACATGCTTTATTTATTTCCTTTAACATATTTCCATCATGATCAAAGGAAGTGATCATTTGATGATGGATGGAGGTGGTATCTCATCTTAAGAACATGAGATGTCTTATATAGACTCTATCATAAAATAAATTTCTATTGGTTGAACTAAAGGTTGCATAGAATTTTTTAAGGATTATTGAATTATATCTTGATCAATAGGAAATACTTGTAATACTTTTCATATTGATATTTTTTCTTGTGTAGATTAAATTTATTCAAGAATGTCAAAACATTTATTTGATCTATTAGGGATTTTTTATATAGACAGGGAAGGTTAATGGTGGTGGATCTGGGAGATTAGATTTTGCATTGTTCTTTTTATTTTGAGTGTTATAGGTTTTTCCTACCATTTTATAACTATTAAGGAGTCCTTAGATAACAAACAAGTGATATTTTGGGCGGATCCTTCAATAATGAGAAGCATGATATTTTATGGAGCTCCTTAGATAATAAGATATAGTTTGGAACTAGTGGTATTGAAATTAAAATGGGCACATGAGTATTATGGTCATGGTTGAATGTTTGAATATGTTTTGATATGTCTTTATACATATTGTTAGGTAACTTGAGGACATGTTTTATAAAGTGTGATTTTAAGAACATGCATACTATATTGTCAAAGGTATTGTTTCTTGGGAAAATAATTTCAAAATTCCATATTACTAGTGGGACAAATGAATTTTTATCTAAGACATAAGTATCAAAATGTTAAGTGGGTAAAGAAAAGTTAGATCCAAGCTAATTCACTAGATCTAACTAGTGAATTACCTTGGATCTAACTAGTGAATTAGCTTGGATCTAACTTGTGAATTAGCTTGGATCTAACTTGTGAATTATCTTGGATCTAACTTTTCTTTTCTTAACATTAGAACACAACAAGGTTTTTATGATTTGATAACTACCTAAAAGGAGAGCCAATATAATTGGGTTCTATTCCTTTGTTGCAAAAAGGGAAGATTTTACGAGTAATCTAATCAACCAATTGATATAAGACCCAATGTAAAAATATGATTGATTGCAAGATGGAAACAAAAAATCATTGAAATGAGTACATATCTGAGATGTACAAATAGAGGGGCACCTATGATTGAAACTTAAGCTTAAATTAGAGGGACAAGGGCATGGGTTCCCTAGTCCTAGGGTTTTTATTTGTCCAGAAGCCAAGTCACTCAATCATAGTTTGTTTTGTTAGGTTCTACAACCTATCATTATTAGAAGTTTTTGATTTAGATATTTAGATATAAAAATAGGAAAAAGGTTTTGTTGTATAGGAGTTTTCCTTATTCATACCTCATGTTGGTGTTCCCACCTCCACAAAATAAATTATGATGATTGTATATATTGTGTACTCTTGGGGGGGTAGAGGTAAAGTAAATAATAATGACTATAATAAATGTAATAACATAAAATAAAGTTACATTAGGTATGAAACCTTTATTAAAGTGATTTCATACACTATTTTTCCACAAGGAGTTGATGAAGAAGGAGAAATATTACTTGGAATACATGCAAGGGTTAGTCCACATAACTAATAGAGAGTTGTAGTAAGCATGCAGAGTAGAAGCTACATGTATCTCCACATTAGTGCATAATATTTCATAATATTTGCTCATGTAATTCATAATAGATGTTACATGATTGAGAAAAAACTTTTTTATAAATGTGTCTTGATTAATTTTTGGAGTCGAAATGACAAGGCATCATTTTCATGACACCTAAGGCCGAAAATAGAGTTTGTAACTTTTTAAGAGCTAATTCTTGGTGTTTTTTACTCCAAAAAATTAGGATGTTAGGAAATTAAATTTATTTTCCCAATGTAGCCTTGAAATGAATAATTTATGAATATAATTAATAGTACATGTAAAATAGGGTTCCAAACCTAGTATGAAAATTATCAAGGGTGACAATTTTGGACACTAAATTTAGCCCTCACTTTAGTGAGGGTATGGTATTATATTTACACTTACACTAAAGTATAGATAATATATGGTTCTTTATCAAAATATTGAAAAGGCATGATGAAACCAAATTGAGAGATGCAATATACCCTAGAATTAGGATACTATCAATCCAAGATGTCAATATAAAAAAGTCACAGACGTATCAGATACAAGACAAGAAAAAATTAAAACATACATAAGGAATACACCAAGAAAACAATAGACTTCACATAAACCATACACAAAGCAAACATGAAACAAACACAAAACATACATGAAGAAAACATGAAGCATACATAAATTAGACATGGAGTAGACATGAAGTAAAAATGGAGTATACATGGAGAAAACACAAAGCAGACAAGGAACATACATAAAGCATACATGAAACATACATGAAGCAATCATGATAAAAACATGATACAAACATGAAGAAAACATGTAACATAGAGCATATAACAACTATATAAAAATATAAGTTAGCAAGGTAATGAGACTTTAGTATAAAAGGTTGTATCAATACCAAATGTCATCTCCCAAATGCAACAAACACATAGAGGAATTATAAAGGTGAGAGAAGAATATAAAGAGCCAATTGATTTCTACAAAGTAAGAATACATACAAATAGATAGTGAGCAATCAATAAAAAAATGAGGGTACATGACTCTAGCTCTAGCTTGTTCTATTGATAGGGGTCATGTATATTAAAAATACCCCATGGACCACAAGCTATATCAAGTTATGTTATGCCAGATGACCATAGGTTTTTAAAGCCTTACGAAGCACATAAATGTTTAATGTCTTGGGGTATGAAATTTTAAACATCTAGGGGGATGAAATGTTTGATGTCTCAAGGGGAAAAATGTTTAGCTTGACTCCAGGGATGAAAATGTTTAACATATCGAGGGGAAAAAGTTTAATGTTTGAGGGGATGAAATTTTTAACATCTCGAGGGAAGAAATGTTTGATGTCTTAGGGACAAATTTTTTAACATCTTGACGGATTTTTTTTTAATATCTTGGGGGGTGAATTGATAACCACGCCTCATGAGAATTGTGAAAAATACAACCACAAAGGGGGAACATAAATAATTCAAAGCATAAGAAACATGAATGTATGGGTGGATTTACAAATGGATAGGTTATACATGCCCCCCTTAAAATGTTAGCATATAATTTACTATGCTGATATTTTAAGAAAATGAAGGGAGAAGAAAGAATCGAAGGGATCCTCAAGAAGGATGCACACCTCCAAAACTAGTTATCCTTTCCTCCCATGTGCATAGGTAAGGAAAACCATCCTAGAGACAATTGTTTTGCTACCATAGAAGGAGTATGGTTGCACATAATATTGTACCACCTTGAATAAAAATTAGTAAGTTCACATAGAGCTATGAATTCCACAAAATGAGGAGCAATAAGCAAGTTTATCATTTAAAATGAATAGGTGTATTATAAAATGGAAGAGTGATAGTACCCAAATTGATAAGTTGCATTTTATTGCTTAAGACCTGACATTCACTTGCGGAATGAACAAGCACTCCATGATATGCATAAAAATAATGTTTTTTTATTTTGTTTGTGAAATTTATTATGTGTTGGAGGAGGAAGATTAATCAAGTGGGATTTGATCAGCCTCAATAAAATATGCTCCTTCTTAGATAGAGGATGGGCAGTAGGAAGCAACCATTTTTCTTCTAAAGAGAGATTTAATTTCTCACAAGAGGAGGTTCGAGATACATTAGCCAATAAATGAGGGGATTTAGAAAAATGAGAAGGTTGATAACCTAAACCACTTTTAGAAAGGTTTCATGTAAATTTCATAAGAACCTTAACTCATTGTTCCATTTTACCAGTGTATCCAAATTTAGAAAGAATTTTGAAGCCAAGCTTGTCATGTGTATCCAAATTAGTTGAAGGAGAAGAGGCCATATTACTAATCTTGTCTAAATGAGAAGTATGATTGCATTTTGAAGGAGTAGCAACATTGACATGAGAATGAGAATTGAATCTTTTGCAAGAATATAGATCCTTGTTGAGTGTTGAGATGTCGGAATGAGGAGGGTCAATCTTAGATTCAACTAGTACATGAGGGGTGAAATATAAAGATACTTAAAATTATCATTGAGACATGTGTTAGAAGAAGAACAAACTTATCATGAAATGATGGTATTTGGGAATTTATCAGAGTAGAGGAATTCAAATTAGTAGATTTAAGTTGTTTAGAAGAAATAGATTGAGTAAATAAAACCAAAGACTCCTTATGTTTATATTGTGAGATTTTGTACTTTCCAATAAAGGAGGCTGTAAATTCTAATGAACCCATACCATCACCAAAGAGCACAATGATAGGTGACTTATAATTTTTAATATTATTATTGTTGGAAGGCAATGGTTCCACTTTTGAAAATGGAATTAAAGTACTAAGATCTTTGGAAATATAAATTTGATGTATAACTTCTACTTGTAAGCAAATTTATGGATTTGGATCCGCTTCAATTGTATAAAGCTTATTATTGTAAAAAAACTCCATTTTATGATGAAGAGTAGATGGGACTACCCCCATGGCATGGTTGTAGAGTCTACCAAGAAGAAGATTGTATGAAATAGAATTAGGTATGACATGGATAAGGGTAAGTAGAGTCACAAGTCCTAGCTCAACTAGTAGTGTGATTGTACGTAGTGACTATCTACCAACATTATCAAATCCATGAATAGAAAGAGTATCGAGTTTGATGAGAAAAATATCTACATAGATCTTATGTAATAGGTTAATTATACAAACAATAAGGCTTGATCTATTATTGATTAGGCTATGTTTTATTCTATTTTATTAATGATGGCTAAAATCATGAAGGGATCATATTTTTTTAATTTTATGAGGAGGTAATTCATACTGGGGGAAGACAATGTCTAAGTTTTTTGAATGCATACCATTGAACAAGGTTGATATATCATTTGGCCTAATATAAGGTGGTAAAATTATCTTTTGCAATGCCTCCTAGAACATCCTGTAGTACAATCATGTAGAGAAGCTGCATGTATCTCCAAATTAGTGCATAATATTTCATAGTAATTGCTCATAATTCATAATAGATGTTCAAATGATTGAGAAAAAACTTGTTTATAAATGTGTCTCAATTAATTTTTGGAGTTAGGATGAAAATGCATCATTTTCAAGACACCCAAGGCTGACAATAGAGTTTGTAACTTTTTGAGAGCTAATTCTAGGTGTTTTTTACTCCAAAAACTTAGGATGTTAGGTAATTAAATTTATTTTCCCAATTTAGCCCTGAAATGAATAAATTATAAATATATAATTAATTGTACATGTAAAATAGGGTGCTAAGCCTAGTGTGAAGTTATTAGGGGTGACAATTTATGACACTACATTTAGCCCCCACTTTAGTGAGGGTATGAGATTATATTTATACTCACACTAAAGTATGGATAATATATGTTCCTTTATCAAAATATTGAAGAGGCATAATGACACCAAACTGAGAGATGCAATATCCCCTAGAATTAGGATACTATCAATCCAAAATACCAATATAAAAAAGTCACATACATATCACATACAATACAAGACAAAATCAAAACATACATAAGGCATACACTAAGCAAACAATAGATTGCACATAAAGCATACACAAATCAAACATGAAACCAACACAAAGCATACATGAAGAAAACATGAAGCATACATAAAGTAGACATGGGGTATACATGAAGCAAAATGGAGTATACATGGAGCAAACACAAAGCATACAAGGAACAAACATAAAGCATACATGGAACATACATGAAGAAATCATGATAAAAACATGATACAAACATGAAGAAAACATGTAGCATAGAGCATATAGCAATTATATAAAAATATAAGTCAACATGGCAATGAGACTTTAGTATAAAAGGTTGTATCAATACCAAATGTCATCTCGCAAATGCAACAAACACATAGAGGAATTATAAAGGAAAGAGAAGAATATAAAGAGTCAATTGATTGCTACAAAGAAGAATACATACAAATAGATAGGGAGTAATCAATAAAAAATAAAGGAGGGTGCATGACTCTGGCTCTAGCTTTCTCTGTTGCTAGGGGTCATGTATATTAAAAATCCCCCATGGACCACAAGCTATCAAGTTATGTTATGCTAGGGGACCATGGAGTTTTAATTCCTTAGGGAGCACATAAATTTTTAATGTCTTGTGGTATGAAATTTTAAACATCTAGGGGATGAAATCTTTGATGCCTCAAGGGGAAAAAAAATGTCTTATGACTCTAGGGATGAAAATGTTTAACATATTAGAGGAAAAAATGTTTGACATTTTGGGGGATGAAATGTTTAACATCTTGAGGGAAGACATTTTTGAATTCTCAAGGGACAAAATTTTTAACATCTTGTGGGATGAATTGATAACCACACCTTAGGAGAATTATGAAAAACATCATCATAGAGGGCAAAAATAAATAATTTAAAGATCAAGAAATGTGAATGTATGTGTGGACGTATAAATGGATAGGTTATATGCCTCCCTTAAAACATTTTTAATTTTAGGAAAAATAGGTTTTGAAGGGACCCAAAACCCTTTACAAGAGAACAACTACTATAAAGATATATTAAGACAAAACAAGAAGTCCCAAAAAAAATTAGCTGCCATTAGGATAAAGTAGGACAAAGTTGTAATGCCCTGCCATGAAACCCCAAAGGACAATGCAACTAACTAACAATTATGACACAATTTTTTTTTTTTAAGGGTGAAACTAATATGAAATGTAAATTAACATGCAATGCTAATAATGAAAACTATACATACACATCATCTAGGTAGTCCTCTGGGGTAACATGACTGCACTACTTACATAATGATTAACCAACTTAAACATACATCATAACATAACTAATAACAAGAGTTCATTTACATCTTCTAAATTAAAAGAATTAGATAGACATATTTCCGTAGATACACACCATTCAAGAGTATAGAACATGAACCGATGAATACATATACAACTTCCCACACATGGGGTAGTTCATTACACTGCTTTCAAGTTTACATCAAAGCTTCCCTTATAACAATGGGAATGATACATCAAAAACATAATGAGATACAACTCAAATGAATATAATACATAGCATCAATATTATCTCCAAATCTAGTAAAGCTCTGGAACCACTACAAATGGTACAATTCCATGAATCATGAACTTTGATTGGGAACCCAATGGAGTGTATAGTACATTCCACCCGACCATGTGGAACTCTAAGGTCCACCCCCTATGCTAGGAGATGATAATAAGGACCCAGTACACAAGCAATCAAGCAGCCAAGGGCTAACATGAATCCATCAACAAGAGTAACAAACAAAACATAAGAAACAATTGCTTCCAGAGGCACATGAACAACAATGGAAAAAAAAACAAGGCATACAAGGTTGCTATAGGGAAGACTGTCATCACATAGCTCGATATAAGTTACCTTAATGCATCTTCCTAGGTTAACACTTCATCCGAAGCTACCCCTCAAGTAACCTAGTGGATCCACAAAGCCGGTTTTACAATTCTCGAGGAATAGATTCCACGTAAATAAACAATATTTTTGTTATAATGTTTTAACCTTAAAAAGTTTCATTTAAAGCATTCCAATTGAAGAGGGTTTGATCAAACTACCTTAAATCAAACTCCCTTGGATAGAACCCTGCTAGTTTTAAACCATACCTATAATAGAGTCTCCTTTACACCTATCAAAATGTTGATAAAAAACCACTTTTGATTTACCTTTGGGGGATCAAATGAATTCATTTAAAATTTATTTTTTGCAAGTATGTAGTCCTTATTATAAGCTTTCAAAAATTATAATTTTAAATAAATTTTATTTTATTATTATATTTATTTTTTTATTTCAGAATGTAGAGTTTTTCATCTAAAAATCAAGCTCTCTATGTTCTTTCAATATATGTGGAAAATAGCAGATTTTCAAAAAAATTCTGCCATGAGGTAACCCCAAAATATTGAAGTCCTTGATCCAACAAAGAGAAAAAATTGAATTTTGATACATACAAAAAAAAGTTGTGTTATATGGTTCATTTTAAGGTTTGAATTATAATTATTTGACTTTGAAACTTGATTAAAAAAAAATATTCAATAAAAACTATCTAACCAAGTGGAAGCACTAGATATCAGAGTTACAAATCTAAAATTGAAAGAATTAGAATTTTATTCTTCATGAAAAAAAAGTTATGCATTATACAGTGAGTGTCACTTTTTAAAAATGTTGTTTTCTGAAAAAAAAAAGTTTTTGAGGGAGATGGAAAAAAAAGTTCAATCTGATTCCATTTTTGAAAACTATACTTAGAATCTATAGACAAAATTTCATAAGACTCTAGTTTGCATCATCTTCAAATTCTCAATGGCTTAGTCGCTTATAGGTAAGACCGAAAGGAAGACGAAGGGCAAAAATATTTCAAGTTGTCTAGTTTTATTTCAAAAATTTAAACCACTATTAGATCAAATTCGCTCCTCAACTCGACATCCCCAACCCCATTCTAACTCATGTGGAATCAATATACCTTTCATGAGGACAATGTAGTTGATCTTGCCATTCCAGGCCTTCCCACTCATCTCAAGCCTAAACGAGCAATTGATCCACGAGTGAGGCTACACTATCTGGATTAATGTGAGATACTACCCAAACCCCCTAATTAATTATTAGTGTTTTCATTAGATTAAGAAACTTCCAGTAATGAGTTACCCTGGCACCACTTTTGGGTCCCAAACCCCATGTAAAGCCACTCTCCCTACTAGCAACAAAAATCTACAGTCCACTAACTGGGTAAGCCAACTTGCACATCATATAAGGTCATATGAACTATCACATAAAGCAAGGCATGCTCCAACTCACACAAATTCTCCATAGTTAACAATTCTACAGTGCAAGGCCATAACCCACATAATCATAAATCAAGTAGAGAATCAAATTTTCACAAAGAACTAGCATGAAAAGCCAATCATAAAGAAACTCTTTCCCCAACCTCTGGAAGATTAATAGAACTACTATACAATGGTTTCCCATCGAAGTGGCAACAATAACATTATCTCAGAAGACTACTTTCAATCCATAATTTACGAATCAACAAGTGTAGAATAACGAGTGGCAACATCACAATGAGATCTTCAAACTCAATGAAAACTAACATAATCAATTCTATACAAAATCAACCACAAAAATCAAAATTTTCTCAATAACCATTTGGCACAAACTGCCCCCCTTCCATAAAACAATAACCAAAATCAACTCAATTCCAAATTCAACCATGATAATCAATAGAAATCAACCGATTCACAACTCAATTCAAAAATCAACTTAATAAATCAATACGGACAAACAATCAAATCAACCATGATATATTTCATAAAAGACATTGCCTCCACAATTCAGATTACCCACCAACTTAACCCACTTAAGTTACTCAATAAAGCATTTACCACTATAAACCAATTATACCAATTACACAGTGAATCCACAAAGCAATGGATAATCTAATCCATAAATTCAACTATTAGAGAATACAAAGGAATCATCACTTTAAAAGATTATCAAACTCATCCATTTTAACTAATTTTCCATAGTTATCTAAATACTCATTTATACAATAAGTCACTCCTCTTCTAATTTAATATTTCTAAACTTGTTTTCTAATCCATTCATTTATTAATAGGCAAAAAATACTTTTTTCAAATGTTTAAGTATATATATACAATTATTCCTTTAATTATCTATATATAGAAGCATCATTTTTCCTTATTTAAATTCCTAGCTTACTTCTCTTAACAAAATCCCTCAATCTCAAAAGGCAGTATTATTATCTTACTTAAACCATATTATATATATACATACATGTTAATAACTCTTAATAGAGTGTTAACTTCATTAGAAAATCCAATATCTAAATATGTAATAAAAGTATATACTAAACCTTCAATTTTCTAATTATAAATACTTTTTTATAAGTGTAACACCTTTACACAATATTAATCCATTTTAAAATGCATATCTTGTAAATAAACCCAGACTTCATTGTCAATTAGATCAAAACCTAAACTATTACCACTATATTCCTATTTCATTTATCATTAAGCTCCCATAGTTATATCTTTAAAACAAGATTTTCAAAATTATAAAATAACCACACTATTTTACTATAAGGAAGAGATCAACAAAATCATTCAAATGGATATATATATATATATATATAGGTTGTCACTTGGCAAGGCATTAGTTGCTATGAAGGTAAGATGGGGCTGAAGGAAAAACATGTTATTCATTATGTTACTCGATTGTGTGACAGAACCATGCGGCAATTAAATAGACATCCAAAAGGATTTACATAAGAATATCAAAGTCGAGAGGACAACACAGTAAATTAAAGGCAGATTTCATACCAAAACTTGATAGTCATTACGACAAGATTATAGCCTTGCTATGATGTTTGGGTGTGAGGTGATTAATTGGGTTTGGCATTTTAGTATGGAAGAGACCAATTTGGCACAAACAAACTAAGCATATGTAGTTTATAAATCGGCTAAGCTACAACCAAGCATATTCTAAGAGAAATGACCACTTGCGGCAACTCTAGGAACAAATTCAGTAACACCGACTTAATTACTATGCATGTAGGCTCAAGGAGATCACATCGCATAGGATTAATATAGAAATGTAGGGTGCAAGGATGATATCACACTATAAGTTTAAAAGAAGATAATTGGCAGGTGAAAAGCTAAGTTCGCAACCTAAGGAATGAAATACAGATTGAAATTTACGTAAGGAGATTCATAGAAAACAATAAATAAAATACTGCAGGTGTGACCAAAGCAAAAGCAAATATATTGAAATCAGAAAAGAAATGTCATATGCCCAAGAAAAATATATAAAAAATTGAATGGAAAGAATGAAATTGCAGCTCAATTAGGTAAATCGCCTATCATGGGTGACATGATATTTCATGTTAAAAGAGACAAACAACTTAATTCAACCATTTTGGCTTCTGGCATAGCTCTATATCCATCTTAATTGGGGTATTCAATGTGAATGCTAGGCGCAACAGTGAACCAGTATCATACGCCACTCAAGAGATTATGGAGAGAAGAATTGAGTAGCTCAGAATGTGAAAAGATATCATTCATAGGATAACAAGAAATGGAATCACTGATTGAAATAGAAATCGAACCAGCCAACTTAAAACACAAAATACCATTTGAAAAGGATTGAATACAAGGTTTGGAACACTATGAGTTTAAATGAAATCAAAAGTCGAGACACATATGACGTTTTTGGCCATCGACGCCAAACTCACATAAAAGTCATTGGTCACCCACATTAAATGAAATACATTAGAAATATTTGCCAAAATATAGAAGTGTATGTAGTTAATGAAAGACCATAAATGGTAATACCATGGAGTTCAAATTTGAAGTTTCCAGAAGGACAATATGGGAAAACACATGCTAATAAAACAATTGGGATTTAAAATCACACCATTTTAAAGAAATCAAGGCCATACACAAAATGGTACAAGCAGCGATGTAATTAATTTTTTGAAAGAAGAACACACATACGCCACAACCAGAAATGATAACAAGCAAATGTAGATTCTAGTTTCTCATTCAACAAAAGCACTTACTATTTACTTCAACCTGAAATGAATAAACAAGAAACGTTTTGCTATCTAGCAACATAGACATTCCTACATTTGATTCAAGAGAAGAAATGAAATTCAGGAAACGATGGAACCTGAGTTCAACGTTGGTTGAAGTGACATTCTAGTGCCGAGACCAATCCCAATGGAACAACTGGATTCCAATGCAACAAGAAAGAAAGAACGGTGCCGAGATTGTCTATAACGTTTGCAACAATCCAATTTCTCCAAAATAATGACACCATTCAACCCCATAATTTTTTTCGACAAAGTTTTCCTTACCCAAAACTAAAATTAAAAGATCACCCCCCCAAAATGTCATCCCAAAATGAAAAATAAAGAAGGCTTCTATTTTCGAAAATAAAAAGCAAACAAAAATAATAAGTTTCCTTTTCCGACCATCAATTCAAAACTATGCATGCACTTGCATGCAAAACCTTCCATATTTTTATTTTATTTTACTGATTATCCATTATCTCTTTTTTTTTTTTTTTTAATATTTTATTTTATATTAATATTTCCTCACAATTTAATTTATTAATTAAAACTCAACATTAAGCAATAATTTTCTTTATATTATAAAATCACTTGATAATTTAATAATGTAATTACCCAAAGACAACATATATATTTGTTTATCAATTTATTTACTGATTTATTTAATTCATCATTAACATACAACATTATTAAAAAAATTAATTCAAACAACCCAAACAAAATTTATCAAACACTAAGAAAGGGCCAACCACGGAGGGCACTACATCCTCCCCTAAGCTTCAACTTACTCTTGGAAGTTGCAAGGTTAGGATAGAACACACACATTAATCCTAGAATTAGTTAAGTAATACCATTTTCACCTTTCATTAAATGTAAATACAAGCAACCTCAAATAATCATGCAATCTAATATCAACAAGGACAAAAGGCGAGAGCAATTGACCATGAACACAAACATGACTGACGGGATACACATCCTCTCTAAGGATAATGGCGAGGGTAGGGGACCTTTTCTCATTTGTGTATTCAACATCATTTCCACTTGGTTTTAAGGCATGCTCAAACCTGACAGTGCAGGTGGAGTTGATGCTTGGTACCTACAACCTGCATCAAAAAAACTATCGAACAACACACACACACACACACATATATATATAAACAATCAAACACACCATGGGAGGAAATCACAACGTAGCAGGGTACTTGTGAACAAGTAATGCTACACTGTCCCTCCCACCAAGACACTTTAATCAATTAACCACATCAATCAAAACAACCCTAATAATCAAATCAACTCATAAACAATCCACTACTTAACCATTAGAATAATACTCACACAATGATCATAACCATGAATCTATATCATGTGCTGCATCAAAATGGATCACTGCTTGACATCATTAGCATCAACATCTAAATATCTCAATTACTTTACCTTCATCACCGAATTCCAAAGCTGACTACTTGTAAATCACAAACTAGGGTGGAAACATAACACGTTAGTAAAAGTCATTCAAGCTGATTCATTACCTTGGAATGCTACACTTCCATAAAACACAACATAATTATACACACAAAGCACACATTTTCGTTAAATATCCCTTATTTACACGTAAGAATTTCCACTATTCATTTTACACCACTAAATATTATAATATATGTGATGCAAGCTCATAATTTTACGCCTTTCTCAGAAGCATAAAACAAAATTCATCACTTCATAAGCACAAATTTCTAGATTTAACAATCCTTCACATATAGACACAAATTCACATCATCGAAAAACACATCACAAAGCTACAAAAGGGTCCATAATGCATCCTCGATGGAAATAATATCGATGCATTGCGCACTACATTGAGGGTCTGATCCTTTCCACCAGTTTTCTGTACCATTGGATAGACACCACCTAGGGACAAACCTCAGGTTACTAAGCAAGGACGACAAAAGGGTGAAAACATAAGATCAAAATTCCAAGCACAAGGTTAGCATAATGGGCTCAATTAACCTAGAGTACCCAGTATTTGATAACCTGGTTCTGATACCAAGATGTAATGCCTTGCCACGAAACCCCAAAGGAAAACACAACTAACTAAAAATTATGACACAATTATTATTTTTTTAAAGGTGAAACTAATATGAAATGTAAATTAACATGCAACACTAATAATGAAAACTATACATACACATCATCTAGCTAGTCCTCTAGGGTAACATGACTGCACTACTTACATAACGATTAACCAACTTAAACATACATCGTAACATAACTAATAACAAGAGTTCATTTACATCTTCTACATTAAAAGAATTAGATAAACATATTTCCACAGATACAACACCATTCAAGAACATAGAACATGAACCAATGAATACATATACAACTTTCCATACATGGGGTAGTTCATTACACTGCTTTCAAGTTTACATCAAAGATTTCCTTATAACAACAGGAAGGATACATCAAAAAATAATGAGATACAACTGAAATGAATATAATACATAGCATCAATATTATCTCCAAATTTGGTAAAGCTCTGGAACCACTGCAAACGGTACAACTCCATGCATCATGAACTTTGATTGGGAACCCAATGGAGTGCATAGTACATTCCACCCAACCATGTGGAACTCTAAGGTCCACCCCCTGTGCTAGGAGATGACAATAAGGACCCACTACACAAGCAATCAAGTAGCTAAGGGATAACATGAATCCATCAACAAGAGTAACAAACAAAACATAAAGAACAACTGCTTCTAGAGGCATATGAACAGCAAGGGAAAAAAAAACAAGGCATACAAGGTTGTTGTAGGTAAGAGTGTCTTCACATAGATCGATATGGGTTACCCAATGCAAATCTTCCTAGGTTACCGGCCCCCATCCTAAGTTACCTTGGCAACTTCAACTGATCCCCAACCCTCATTCTAACTCATGCAAAATCAACATACCTTTCATAAGGACAAGGCAGTTGATCTTGCCATTCCAGACCTTCCCACTCATCTCAAGCCTAAACGAGCACTTGAGCCATGAGTGAGCCTACATTATCTAGATTAATGTGAGATACTACCCAAACCCCCTAATTAATTATTAGTATTTTCATTGGATTAAGAAACTTCCAATGAGTTACCCTGACACCACTTTTGGGTCCCAGCCCCCATGGGAAGCCACTCTCTCTACTAGCAACAAAACTCTAGATTCCACTAACTGGGTAAGCCAACTTGCACATCATATAAGGTCATATGAACTATCACATAAAGCAAGGCATGCTCCAACTCACACAAATTCTCCATAGTTAACAATTCTACAGTGCAAGGCCATAACCCACATAATCATAAATCAAGTAGAGAATCAAATTTTCACAAAGAACTAGCATGAAAAACCAATCATAAAGAAACTCTTTCCTCAACCTATGGAAGACTAACAAAATTACTACACAATGGTTTCCCATTGAACTGGGAACAATAACATGGTCTCAAAAGACTACTTTCAATCCATAATTTATGAATCAATAAGTGTAGAATAATGAGTGGCAACATCACAACGAGATCTTCAAACTCAATCAAAACTAACATAATCAACTCTATACATAATCAACCACAAAAATTAAAATCTTCTCAATGACCATTTGACACAAACGAGCCCCCCTCCATAAAACAATAACCAAAATCAACTCAATTCCAAATTCAACCATGATAATCAATAGTAATAAACCGATTCACAACTCAATTCAAAAATCAACTCAATAAATCAATACGAACAAACAATCAAATCAACCATGACATATTTCATAAAAGACATTGCCTCCCCAATTTAGACTACCCACCAACTTAACCCACTTAAGTTACTCAATAGAACAATTACCACTATAAACCAATTATACCAATTGCACAATGAATCCACAAAGCAACAGATAATCTAATCCATTAATTCAACTATTAGAGAATAAAAAGGAATCATCACTTTAAAATATTATCAAATTCATCCATTTTAACTAATTTTCCATAGTTATCTAAATACTCATTTATACAATAAGTCACTCTTCTAATTTAATATTTCCAAACTTGTTTTCTAATCCATTCATTTATTAATAGGAAAAACATACTTTATTCAAATGTTTAAATATATATATACAATTATTCCTTTAATTATCTATATATAGAAGCATCATTTTTCCCTATTTAAATTCCTAGCTTACTTCTCTTAACAAAATCCCTCAATCTGAAAAGGCAGTATTATTATCTTACTTAAACCATATTATATATATACATACATGTTAATAACTCTTAACAAATTGTTAACTTCATTACAAAATCCAATATCTAAATATGTAATAAAAGTATATAGTAAACCTTCAATTTTCTAATTATAAATACCTTTTTATAAGTGTAACATCTTTACATAAGATTAATCCATTTTAAAATGCATATCTTGTAAATAGACCCAGACTTCATTGTCAATTAGATCAAAACCTAAACTATTACCACTATAATGCTATTTCATTTATCATTAAGCTCCCATAGTTATATCTCTAAAACAAGATTTTCAAAATTATAAAATAACCACACTATTTAACTATAAGGAAGAGATAAAAAAAATCATTCAAATGGATATATATATATATATATATATATATGGAGGTCATCACTTGGCAGGGCATTAGTTGTTATGAAGGTAAGATGGGGTCGAAGGAAAAACATGTTATTCATTATGTTACTCGATTGTGTGACATAACCATGAGGCAATTAAATAGACATCCAAAAGGATTTACACAGGAATATCAAAGCCCAGAGGACAACACAATAAATTAAAGGAAGATTTCATACCAAAACTTGATAGTCATTACGACAAGATTACAACCTTGCTATGATGTTTGGGTTTGAGGTGATTAATCGAGTTTGGCATTTTAGTATGGAAGAGACCAATTTGGCACAAACAAACTAAGAATATGTAGTTTATAAATCGGCTAAGCTACAACCAAGCATATTCTAAGAGAAGTGACCACTTATGACAACTCTAGGAACAAATTCAGTAACACTGACTTAATTACTATGCATGTAGGCTCAAGGAGATCACAAACCATAGGATTAATATATAAATGTAGGGCGCAAGGATGATATCACACTATAAGTTTAAAAGACCAAACAATAACCATTTAAAATAGGTGCATACATCAAAGAACAAGGCATGTTGAATAAAACACAACCAAGTTGAAATCTTAGTGGAGGTAATTCAAATTCCATCTCCAAGAACGTTGCAAGAGAAATTGTTTAGAGGGATGCAAACCATTTCCAATGATGGTACAATATGAAACAATAAAAAAGATTGGTCTGCACTATAATAATTTTAAGTAAAGATAATTGACAGGTAAAAACTAAGTTCACAACCTAAGGAATGAAATGCAGATTGAAATTTAGATAAGGAGATTTGTAGAAAACAATAAATAAAATACCGCAGGTGCGACCAGAGCAAAATAAAATATATTGAAATCAGAAAAGAAATGTCATATGCCCAAGCAAAATATATAAAAAATTGAATGGAAATAATGAAACAACAACTCAATCAAGTAAATCGCCTATCATGGGTGACATGATATTTCATGTTAAAAGAGACAAACAAATTACTTTAACCATTTCAACTTCTGGCATAGCTCTATATCCATCTTAATTGGGGTATTCAATGTGAATGCTAGGCACAAGAGTGAACTGGTATCATATGGTACTCAAGAGCTTATGGAGAGAAGAACTGAGTAGCTCAGAATGTGAAAATATATCATTAAGAGGATAACAAGAAACAAAATCATAGATTGATATAGAAATCAAATCAGCCAACTTAAAACACAAAATTCCCTTTGAAAAGGATTGAATTACAAGGTTTGGAATGCTATGAGTTTAAATAAAATCAAAATCCAAGACACATGATGTTTTTGGTCATCGACATCAAACTCACATAAAAGTCATTGATCAACCACATTAAATGAAAGACACTGGAATATTCGCCAAAATACAAAAGTGTATGTAGTTAATGAAAGACCATAAATGGTAATACCAGGGATTTCAAATTTGAAGTTGCTAGGAGGACAATATGGGAAAACGCATTCTAATAAAATAATAGGGATTTAAAATCACACCCTTTTATAGGAATCAAGGCCATACACAAAATGGTACAAGCAACATTATAAATAATTTTTCAGAAGAAGAACACATGTATGCCACAACCAGAAATGATAACAAGCAAATTTAGATTCTAGTTTCTCATTCAGCAAAAGCACTTACTATTTACTTCAACTTGAAATGAATAAACAAGATGTTGGAAAAATGAAGAAGGTTGGCTATCTCTATAGTTTTGGGTTGTCATTGATGTCACTACAGTTTAAGACAGTGCTTGATCTGGTATTTTGGTCCAGTATCTAAACCAGTATTTGAACTGCACTCTCTGGTATTCTACTATGCATTCATCCACAATTGGTAGTTAATGCTTGTAGTTTTGATAAAATGCTTATGGTTGTTGAAGGAATACATGTTCAAAATATTACATGTTCTGGTGCTCCTATAGTATAGTGGCAACCAACAAAATGTTTGTCGCATTTTGCTTTGAAGTCTATTCCTAGCCGACTTCTTGGGGTAATTGTGATTCAGTGAATTAATTTTGCTATGTGGATATATGAGAGACCTATTTTAGGTCTATGCCGACATAATATAGCATGCTGGATGTTTGGATTACTTTCTTGGAAATATTTTGTGGATGATTGGAGCCAACAATTAGTATTTTTGGTAAATATGAAATGCATAAAATTAGGCCAACCTAATTGATGCTTGCAGAAAAGATCAGGTATATAAATGAATATTTTGGACATTTTCTAGAGGAGATAGAGATAGAATGAGATAGAGAAAAATAGAAGTGTGTGTGTATATGCACAATCAATGAGGCAGTTGTGAAGGAAAAGTTGGAAGTGAGCGGAAAGGATGAAGTGTGTCAAATCAATCTATTGAGCATCACCAAAATTGCATCAACACTTGTTAGGTGCATTTTTCTTAGTTCATTTTGGTTGTAAAGCCTAATTTTGTTTTGTAAATATTGTTGTAGGCAGTGAGCTTTTGTATCTGGACAATGAGTCCTTTCAGGGCAGTGAGCCCTTGGCAGTGAGCCTTTTATTTTTAGTTTGAAACTACTTTATATTGTGAGTTAATCCTCACCGTGGTTTTTCCCTCCTTGGGTTTTCCATATAAAAATCTATTGTTTATTGTGTTAAATTACTTTTTGTTATCTATGTTTCATGCTCATACTTAATAAAATATAGTGTGCTTGTGGAACTAATGTGTTGGAGTTTTTAAGTTTGGATTTCGGGACAACTGATTCACCCCCCCTCTCAATTTTCCTGCATCTTTTGAAAATTGGTATTAGAGCCTTGGTTCCTTGGTGTAGAGCTTAACCGCTTAAGGAGGATCCTGATGGTTGATTAGATGGATGATAAAGAAGAACTTTGGATTGCACTTAAGGATCTTGATAGAGTTGAAAATGAAAACATAGATCTGGAGGAGAATCTAGATGAAGAAAATGAATGTGTCCAAAAACTGAAAGAACAATTAAAAAAATTCAAGGAAAGGCACATAGAAGTGAGTGTATAGTTGAAACAAGAGATAATTGGATTAAAAGTGATAGTAGAAGACAAGAAAAGAATTGACGAATGTCTGAATACAATGGTGCAGAATAAATCTGATGAATGCACTAAACTTGAACAAGAGGTGGTAAACTTGAAGATTGAACTAGAAAATGAAAAGCTCAGTGAGAATAATTTCAAATCAAGTTTTGATAAACTCAGAGAATTACTTGCTGGACATAAATCAAGTAAAGACAAAGCTGGTTTGGGAAATGATGCAGGTGAAAGTTCTAAGGAAAATCAAATGAATCAGGACAAAGGAAAGTAGAAGAGAAATTCAAGGAAGTTTGCAAGAAGACAACCTATGAGATAGCCTAATGCACAAAGGTATTCCTCTTTCAATGGTATTTTTTTTCCTATAATAAATATGGTCACAAGGAAACAAAATGCAGGAGTGGGAATAATCAATTTTATGGTCCCTTCATAGGACAATGTTTTGAATGTAAGAAGGTTGGACATAAAGCTACTGAATGCAGATCTCAGGTGAGAATGATAACTCGGGTAATGAGGAATAGATTTAATGAAGGCAGATTGAATCAATTCTTTAATGACTATTGTTATACCTGTAACAAATTTGGACATAGAGCAAATCAATGTAGATTGAGAGGAAATGGAGGTCAAAGTAATCAGAAAAATGTCATCTATTACAATTGTAATAAACTAGGACATGTTTCAAAGGTTTGCAGAAGAAAGAAAGGAAAGAAGTTCACTTCGGTAGAAAATAATGATCTGGTAAAGAAGGTCGACAAAGAAGAAATGAAGCAAGATATGAATAAGATATGGAAGAAGAAAGAAGAAGAAAAACCTGAAGCTACTGATGCGTCTGTGCCCTCATCTAGTATAGATGAATCCTCAGAGAATTAGAACTAGCATGATTTTAGGGGGAGCATTATTAGAAAATTATAAAAACCCCCTAGATAAATGGCATGTTAGAGGCTAGCATGAGGATGAGATGCAAAGAATAAAGAATTAGAGGTTGTGGAAAAAGAACTAGAAGAAAACATGTTGGGTAAATTTGATGGTGTTTAAGCTAAAGTTTGTGAGTCTTGTTGATTAATTGAGCATTTGGAGAACTTGGAAGGTGATCTTGAAGCGAGCTTGTAGAAATTCTAAAGAAAATTAAAAAATTGACTCAGGTAATCTAGAACCCTTTCTCTATTTGCAATAGGGGAAGAAGAAGAAAAATGAAGAAGTCTCGATTAATGAATTAAAGAAAGCCTAGAAATGGAAAGAGAATCGAGCAGCGTTGTCCCTCTGAAGTTGGAAGGAGTTGAGTTAGATGAATTTGATCATAGAAAGATGAAAGAAATGGAACCATAGATGAACAAAAATGAATTACAGAACATAAAAATCCTAGGTATTAATTTGTGGAGTGAATTTTTGTGGGTTGCCGATAAAGAGTTTATTTTGTTCTTGTTGAATCATTTCAAGAATGGAAGTATTGTATTGGACAAAACCTACTTAGTTACAGAGGAAGCGGTCAAGGCGATCACTGGCTTATGTTGTATTGGTGACCTTCCTAGAAATAAAACTGTGAAGTACAAAGATGTGGAGGAATTGACTGGCATTAGTAAAGACCCACAAGCTCTACTAATAAAAACTCTTGAGGATTTGGTTGTAAAGTATGTTGTGTATGACATTTCTTACAAGATCTATTTTAGAAATTGTGAAGGCTCCACATTGGCTACTGTTGTTTATATTGCACATATGATAGTTAAGGATAACAAGAAATTTGATTTGTGTAGCATGTTGCTTGAGAATCTTTCTAAAAATGTTTGAATGTCGATGTTTGAGGGTTATCCCTTTCATTTAAGATCTTTATTGGTGTGCTTGGTGTTTTAATTTTTGAGTTCCCTACTAGAAAAAGATAATGTGGTATGGGAATCCGATATTCCTATTGGAAAACAAGTTTACAGATATCTGGAAGCATTGGTAGATAATGCAAGCATGTGCAAATCTTATTTCACATCCTTGAAACAAAATATTTACTTCGATATATCTACATCGAGTTAGTTTGAATTGGGCTCTTCCACTGGTAGAAGAGAATTAGAGGTTTTCATTAGTGATTTCCCTTCAGAATTGAAGAAGAGAAAAGTTATAATTGAAGATATCATTGACATTTCAAAAGAAAAGGAGAAAGAATCCATCACTGGATCCAGATCCCCTGATCCTGATGTCATCCATTCTATGATGGTTAAGGGAAAGATGAAGAATATTGGTGAATTATGGAATGCAACCTCTCCTATTGATAGACTGAAGATTGATGATGCTTTGGTAGAATATCTACTTTGGAAAGGTATTGGAGTATCAACTGTTTCTGATTCCTTGATAGAAAATCTAGTTGAGATTGTTGAAGAAAGAATGTTACTTGAAGGTCCAGAAGGATGTAAGTTTGAAGCATTGGTTGAAAAGAGGTGTGTTAAAGCTAAAGGGAGATTATCTAAAATGATAATAGAAACAAAGAAGTGCATTAAATAAATATCATATATTTACAAATATTGTCTTCGGTGGCCTGCTACGGTAGATAATTTCAGAAGTAGAATTGAAGAAATTGAATATAAAGTGAACAACATTGGAAAGAATTTTGATATATTTGAAGACAAAGAAGGGAAGCAAAGATTGAGAGTTGGTGAATTACAAGTTGAATTGATTTTTGTACAAAGATAAAGAGATGATGTAGTGAAAACCTTCTAGCTCATTAAGGAGGTTGCTAAGCTCCGGTTAGATCATCTTTCTAGAATACTTACTGACGTAGAAGATGTTGAAAGATAGTATTCATATTGGTCATCTTCTTTTACTTTGTTGGGCTTATTGGAAAGCATATGCACAAGAATGGATTTAGCTACATTTAATTGGAATAAATTGTGTCCAGTTCTCAAGGAAAGATATAAAAAAGTGTTTTAGGTGAAGAGTGTGATTTTTACTTGAATCCTGAGTGTTCAATTTCTTTTGTTTTTTGCTTTGGTGAATAAGAAAAGGAAGAAAAAGGTTAATTGAATTGATGTTTGAATTTTTTGGATGGCTGAAAGTTTTTTGAAGAACATGAATCTTTTTTATTTTGATGTCACCATGTTTAAACCCTTTGTTTACATCCTTTTTTGGCCACCCTTTTCCATTGATGTCAAAGGGGGAGAGGATTAGAGTATGGGGAGAGACTTGAAATGATGGAAGAGATTGAATGAGATTTTTTTTACATGTTGCCATCAATGAAAAAGGGGGAGATTGTTGGAAAAACGAAGAAGGTTGGCTATCTCTATAGTTTTGGGTTTTCATTGATGTCACCATGTTGTGACTACAGTTTAAGATAGTACTTGATCCGGTATTTTGGTCTGGTATCTGAACTGGTATTCGAGCTGTACTCTCGAATATTCTAGTTTGCATTCCTCTGTAGTTGGTAGTTAATGCTTGCGGTTTTGAGAAATTTCTTATGGTTGTTGAAGGCATACATGTTTAGAATATTACATGCTCTGGTGTTCGTACAGTGTAGTGACAACCAACATAATGTTTGTTGCATTTTGCTTTGAAGTCTATTCCTAGCTGACTTCTTGGGGTAATTGTGATTTGGTGAATTAATTTTTCTATGTGGATATATGAGCGACCTATTTTAGATCTATGTCGACATAATATAGCATGCTGGATGTTTGGATTACTTTCTTGGAAATATTTTGTGGATGATTGGAGCCGACAGTTAGTATTTTTGGTAAATATGAAATGCATCAAATTAGGCTAGCCTAATTGATGCTTGCAGAAAAGATTAGGTATATAAATGAATGTGTTGGAATTTTTTAGAGGAGATAGAGATAGAAAGAGAGAGAAAAATAGAAGTGTGTGTGTATATGCACAATCAATGAGGCAGTTGTGAAAGAAAAGTTGGAAGTGAGTGGAAAGGATGAAGTGAGTCAAATCAATCTATTGAGCATCATCAAAACTGCATTAGCACTTGTTAGGTGCATCATTCTTAGTTCATTTTGGTTGTAAAGCCCAATTTTATTTTGTAAATCTTGTTGTAGGCAGTGAGCCTCTCTTGTAAGCAGTGAGCTTTTGTATCTAGACAACGAGCCTTTTATTTTTAGTTTGAAACTACTTTATATTGTGAGTTAATCCTCACCGTGGTTTTTCCCTCCTTGGGTTTTCCATATAAAAATTTGTTGTTTATTATGTTAAATTACTTTTTTTTATCTATGTTTCATGATCATACTTAATAAAAGATAGTGTGCTTGTGGAATTGATATGTGTTGGAGTTTTTAAGTTTGGATTCTGGGACAACTAATTCACCCCCCCTCTCAGTTGTTCTGCATCTTTTAACACAAGAAACATTTTTCTATCTGGCAACATAGACATTCCTACATTTGATTTATGAGAAGAAATGAAATTCAGGAAATGATGGAACCTGAGTTGAACACTGGTTGAAGCAATAATCCAATACCAAAACCAATCTCAATGGCAGTAACAATGACCTTGATGAAATCTGATCAACTGGATTCTAATGCAACAAGAAAGAAAGTACGATACTGAGATCATCTATCACATTTGCAACGATCTAATTTCTCCAAAATAATGCCACCATTTGACCCCAAAATTTCTTCTGACAAAGTTCTCTTTCCCCAAAACTAAAAATCAAAAGATCACCCTGCCAAAATCTCATCCCAAAATGAAAAATAAAGAAGGCTTCTATTTTCAAAAACAAAAAGCAAACAAAAAAAAATAGGTTTCCTTTTCTGACCATCAGTTTGAAACTGTGCATGCACTTGCATGCAAAACCTTCCATCTTTTTATTTGATTTTACTGATTATCCATTATTATTATTATTTTTTTAAATATTTTATTTTATATTAATATTTCCTCACAATTTAATTTATTAATTAAAACTCAACATTAAGCAATAATTTCCTTTATATTATAAAATCACTTTATAATTTAATAATGTAATTACCCAAAAACAACATACATATCTGTTTATCAATTTATTTACTGATTTATTTAATTCATTATTAAACAAATTTAATTCAAACAACCCAAACAAAATTTATCAAACACCGAGAAAGGGTCAATCATGGAGGGGCACTACAAAAGTAAGCAAACAACCATCAGAAAGTCAACAACACAAAACAAAAAACAACACCAAGAAACACCAAGGGACTACCATAAGTTCTTCAAGATCTTGGCTACTTTCAAGTTAGTAGAGATGATATGCTCATGCATAGCAACAAATTGAACCAACTCATGAGCAGGAATCTCCGTGTTTTAATTATTCTTGCTCCTCATTCAAATACTTGGACCAACATCCACATCCAAATTTGATGTTCCCTTCAAACTGTTAGCTTCATTACCAACAACTTCTTTTCTCTTCACAATCATTTCCCTAGTCCATTTATGTGATTTTTCATTCAAAAGAGAAAGGCCATGCACATTGGTATAAAGAAAATATTGAATAAATTTTACCATAGTATCTAGATTAGCATAAATTTTCTCAATTTTGTCCTCAAGAGAAGCAATTTTGGCTTCGTGGTTATTATTCATTTTCTCCATATAAGTAGGTGCAACATTAAGAACAAAATTCATTCTCTTAATTTGATCAAAAATAGAAGTCTATAGGTTGGTGTTATTGATTATCATGTTGATGAGTGTTTTTGCATTGCACAACACTTATAAAACACAAGTGTTCTATCTCTCTTGAAAGGAAAATTTCTGTAAAAATCTTCAAAAAATGACCCCAAGGTTTTGGATGTCACATATTGACTTGATAAAAAAACTCAACATTTGATGTCATTTCTTAGTATCACAAGGGGCATTTATGGTTCAATAAAGACTGGAAACTTATAAGACTGAACAAGGGTTTTATGAAATATGAAAATGTATGCAATCCCTAATTGCACTTTCTAGATCTAAAATCTAAGATGTGTTTTATCATCAAATATGGAAATTTAGTGATGTTTTTTGTGACCAGTGACATAGTATAGGTTAACTACACCTGATCCATATGGATTTGAGGCATATTTAATCCACTAAGCATCAATCCCAATAAGATATTCAACATTAATAAAAACAAAGAAGCCATTAAAACTAACATGTTAAAACACGAAAGCTTGACAAAAATATATTCTAAGACATTGAAATTTATCCTATTGGGGGAGTGGGTCACATTGATGTGGAATGGCGACCCTTTCCCAATCCCTTGGATAATATGAGCCTTTCCAATCGATTTTATTGATTAAATTCGATGGAAACTAATGAAAAAGATGAATGAAAACATGATAAAAGCTAGATTAACATGATAAAAGCTAAGATGTTTGATGTAAATGCATGCAAGCTATGCTAAATGTGTACAAGATTCAAAGATGCAAGTCCTAGATTCAAAAATATGTTAAATGGATTGAAAGTAAGTTACCATGGAAGCCATTAATGGATGCTTTAAGCTATTCATGCATGAGAATTAATCTAAAATGGGTTTAAACATAAAACATGGATGCAAATGGATGTGATTTTCAATAGCATAAGTTTTCTTTGAAAAGGTGGATCCCTATTCAATAGATGCAAAGTCTATTTATAGAATAAGCAAAGAGAAACCGATGGTCAATATTGAAAGAATCAATCAATGGTCAGGAGGGAAAGAAAATGGAGGCATGGATCATGGATTCCCATCAAGGGTTAAGAATGCAATTTGATATTTAATCAAGGGATCATAATCATGCAAAGAAGCACACTTTCAAAGCTTGCTCAAGAAGTTTGTTGAAAGTTTGTTATATAGAAGAATATTCCCTTTTTTGAATGAGTGTAAAGGGATAATATTCTCAAAGAATATTCTCATGCAAGTGGATGAGGAAAATTAGCAATTGGAAAATTAAAACAAAGTTTTAATGTGCAAAGGGGAGGAATATTACCTTTTGGAGAAATTTAAGATTAGCATTAAATAATTAATTTATTTAATGAAAGGGGTGGGATTAGGATATTTAATTAAATAACTAGGATAATTGGGATTTAATTAAGTAAATAAGAAGATATAAGGAGGCTAATTAAATAATTTGTATTATTCGATTAGACAGGATGAAAGGTGAATATGATGGAGAGTGGATTAACCTAATTATGTTAATTAGATTAATAGATGATCACAAGGCCTTTGATTAATTAACTAGGTTAATTTAATCAAATAAGCGAAAATGAGATGGATTTTAGGACAAAATGATGTTAGTATATTAGATTCAAGTGTGTAGTATCATTCAAGACATTTTTAAATGTATACATTTTTCCCCTCTTTGAAGCGAGGTACCTATTATGTTGGTTCAAAGATTGACGTTTTTCAGATTAAAATTGCTACTCAAATAAAAAATATATATATTTTTTTTGATTTTATTTTTGGATGCTCCACTATTGCCCCAGTGGAAGGAATTAAGATATATATATTTTTATTTTCTTTTTGGATGCCCCACTATTGCCCTAGCGAAAGGAATTTAGCTGGGACCCTACCCCCTTGAGAGATCGGGCATAAATTTTGAACTTTGGGTTGATCTCTTGACAAAGGTAAAATATGGAGTCAGGTACCAAAACATGCCTTGAAATGCAAAAATGGCTCAAAATAGGCTGCACAGTGTGGAAATAGGTAATATAGGCCAAAACCATAGCTTTTGGCTTAGATTAGGGCATAAAACCCTAATTTTTTGGCATAAATAGCTGAGAAAGGTGCACTTCCAATTCATTTGTGCATTCACCCTTTAGCAATTTTGCATTTGGAGCTCTGACACTCTAACAAGATGGCCCACCATGCTCTTCCAGTTCACCTTTTTGAACAGGTTCGAGAGTACTAGCACTGAGCAAATGTAGGACCCTAGGTATGTGACTCTAAACTTGTCTCGGTTTTCACATTTTAGTGCATTTATTAGCAAGTCCAAATTAGGTTTTCTAGGGAATCACTGTATAGCAACACACAAGAGGTGTCAGCAGTGTCGCTATTGATATTTTAGCGATGAATTTATTGTTTAGTGGTGCTCTAGGATCTTTTGTTCTAGTGACACATTTGATTAGGGTGTCATGCTTGGAAAATAGCGA
>VDFB02020110.1:0-34719 GCA_007258455.2 Sequoia sempervirens
AAGGATTCTCCTCCAATACCACTTTGAGATTACTATGCAATTTTGTTGGAAGGTTGGTGCCTTCATCCCCTTGGTTGTTCGATGTCACCCTCTAGATTCATGACATGGCTTAACCACCTCTTGTGGATCTTTATAAATATGGTGTTTGTATTAGGTGTTAATAGGTCGATCTTTTGGCATAATGACAAATCCATTGCAACAAATGGTATTAGAGAGAGGTCACGAGTTCAAATCCTATGATTGTGCTAGGGGGATCGTTGGAAGGTTGGTGCCTTCATCCCCTTGGTTGTTCAGTGCCACCCTTAGGATTCATGACATGGCTTAATTTCCTCTCGTGGATCTTGTATAAATCCAGTGTTTGTATCAGGTGTTAATAGGTTGATATTTTGGTGCAACGACAAAGCTATTGCAACAAAATTTTACACTAAAAATTCAATTAATTTATCTCTTCATTGCCACAAATTGTATGTAAAACTTGTTTCCCTTAAGAGTTTTCCACACTTCTCTCAACCCTTTTTACATGGATCACTCTCAATTAATTTGGAGATCCTAAACTAAAAAAATTCACACACTTAATTGTAACAAAACTATATATAAAGAGTCGATTGATTCCATCTATCACCTCACATTCAAGAGAACTCATGCTCTCAAACTCAAATTCATGGAAATGAAGCAAGTCACATACAAACATAAGTATTTACACATTTGAAAAAATATTAAAACTTGCAAGCACTTCATTTTTCTACTTTAAAATAAAAGGAAAACATGTTAAGGAAATAAGAGAAGACATACCTACTATTTTTATTTTTTGAGAAAGGGTTGTTAGAAGTCATTAATTGAGTCTTATTGATTTTCTAAGAGTCCTTGTATGATTTTATTTTTGTAAGAAATAAATTGTGTGATTTTTGTTTGATTTCATGGTAGCTAGCATTTGTGATTTGATTCAATTCTAAAATATCTTATTTCTCTTAACCAAATTCTATTTTTTTTGGCAAGGGCTTCACTATCTTTGATTCCAGTGGAGATCTCTTTAGAATGAGCACATATTCCCTCACTTTAAACCTCTTTATTCTCAAGGATGCTTAGGGAAAACAACTTCTCACACTAAACCTCTTTATTCTCAAGGATGCTTAGGGAAAACAACTTCTCACACTATGTCATAAGGCATACACATTATTTTTACATATTTCTATTGTTTAGTTGATCATATGGTTGCATGCATTCCTTCACAACTTCCTATTCTACACTAGAGATGGTAAGACCATCTTAGAGATAAGTTGGATGGTCAAAAATCCCTCTTCACTATGATGAAGTCTTTGATTTTACCAAAAAAAAGTGCTTCCTTATTTTTCTTTCTTTATTGTCTTTGCAAGAATATTTTCTTTTACCTTCTCTTGAAAAGATTTTGTGGAAACAAAATGCAAGTGGAACAACACATGGACAATACTCAATAGATATGTTTTTAGTTTGTGTATTGAGCTCAAATTTGATTAGGCTTTTGTGATAGATTTGACTATTGTGCTCAAATATATCTCTTTGGAGACATTGGCCTTCCTCATATGAGAGGATCACATAAAGGATGAGATAAATTGCATTACTCTCCTTTGAGCTCCCCAACAACAACATAGAGACTTTTCTTTAATTTTTTGTATTTGTGCTCAAACTAACAATCGCTTGATTGTGAAAATATTTGCCAATAATTTGATTGATGCTATATTAATTTCATTCTCAAATTTAATATTCTTTGATGTTAAACTAATTTTATTCTTAACTATTATAATACTTAAAAATATTGAATGAGGATATTTTAATTTTTATTGTCAATTTAAGACCTCAAAATTGAAATATTATTTCTTTGATTTAGCCATTTCATGTTATTGTGTCAGTCACAATACAAACATAATATACTATTTAAAGAGGTTTTGTGCATACGGTGTTCCATCTCTCTATTGTATACTTAAACACCACTCTTCAATTGTCAAATAGTCCATGGCAATTTCACTTTTCATCTCTACCAAAAAGTGGTAATTAATGAAGTCCATTTCTTTTCTAAATATTGAATAAAATAACATTCACTAAAGGAGCTCAAATGACTGAAATAGTGTGGAGGAGTAGATTCATTCCCAAGAGCTTGGGGTGTATGTACACCATCATGTATAGGAGTTAGTCAAGCTATTTAGACATTTTTACATAGATTTTAATTTTAAAAATCTTTTCCTACTTTGGGATAAAGAGTTTATTTATTTCTACAAAGAATTGTAGTTTTTTTCACCATGAGCCATTTGTCCATTCCTGATAGATTTCCTTCTTTGATGAAAATAATCTGACTACATAGATGTCAACATCTCTTCTTTTATATAGTGGATTACAACAATATGAGCCAACCTACATCTAAACTAGAAATCGTCCTTCAACTAAGCAACCACGTGTAGGGGATCCTAGCCAACATAGTCACCTAAGTGTAAAACTTGGCCTAAATGTGCCTTTGAGGGTTTGAACCTTGGTGGATGACTTTTTATCACATATCATCATCCTCACCAATTATGCTCAACCAATTGAACTACAAGCCTTTAGCATGATGAAATTTTTTAATTATATCAAGAAGTGTAATTGAATTGCAAAACACCCTCTAAAATAGACGCTGAAATCAACAATGATACTAAATTCAAAATTTCAAGCATGATATAATTTAATTCTAATTTTTTTTAAATGAAATAAATTTTTAACTATAATAAAAAATATTCCACTTATTTCTATCATATAAATAATTTATTTAATAAACTACACACATTTTATATCATTTTTCGTATAAATAAAAATTACTCTAACAAAATTTTAGTATAATCAACGTGACCATTAAATACATATAGATCCAATTGCTAATTTAATTTACTTATATTAAAAAATATTTTTTTAACTAAGAAAATTGAAAGTTTAACTTAACGACTTGAAGCTTAACTCTTTACAAAACGAGCTCTCCTATGACCTCTCAAACGATGTACATCAGACCTTCATCCACATTGTAAACAAATTAAGAATTGAACCCATAACCTCAATAACCTAAACTAAAATCAAGTGATCTAACCCTACTAAAAGTCTTGAAACTATTTATCCTTGTCGAGATGACACCATTTCTCTAACCCCATTCAGGCTTAAATTTGATGGTCGACTTTGCCGTCAACAAATTTTTTTACCGACGGCTATCTATTCAAAGGTGCCCTTAAAACATTATGATATACCTTAGAATAAGTAAAATTATTATAAATCAAATATATATATATCATTGTAATTCTATATAAATTTTGACAGTCTATCCAAAATCTCTCCTTTCATCTGATACAATCTTCTTAAAATTTTGATTGTATTTTACAACAAAAATCTCTAAATATGATCACCCCATTCCCTTACTCACCATACTCTTATAACGGATAGCGCGAATTTCAAATATTTTTTGAGACAGCCGTCCGGCCCGTTATGAAACGGTGCGCAATTGTGAAGAAAGCAATTAAAAGCAGTTTTTAAAGAAATCAACACTATACCCACTTAGAAATATGAAGATTTATGAGAATTTGGAGCGTGTTGAATTCTGCTCAACTGTAAATATTTTGCACATCTCTGTTTCTGTGCCTGAAGTTTGAGACTTTTCTTGGATTGTATAAAAATGCATAGGTACAGGTGTATGGGCACTTGGGGAGTTCGAACTCCAGACCGAATAGGTAAGAGTAACAATAATTTTCAAACATCTTCTTATTTTTTGCTTATGGCGGCTTGTAAGAGTAGATAGCCAGTATTAATAATCTCTTTTTAGCAAGTACACAAAGTTATTGTGCGTCATCTATGCAGTTAACTGAATCTGCGTAAGGAGTGAGCACAAAGATTTGTTGCGGGTCTTCTTTCAAAAACATTCTCTCTGTTGAGTCAATTATGATGTTTTGGGAAATCTTCATCCAATGAGCAAATTTTTGGGCCTCAAGCCATGCAAAGATCATGTGAAATTCTCCTCTCTCTATCATTTGGTAGGTATGCTTCTTGTAATTTGACAATTCAATGTTGTTAGATATTTCTTACCCATATAGATCTTCCCCTGAATTAGTTTTAGAAACATTATGCTAAGTCTGTTAGGATAAATGATCATTTGCAGTTCAGAGTATTTTATTAAGTAATTATATTAGACTGAAATAGTATAAACAGTACGAAGATTTACTAGTATGTGCTTATTTGATGCTAATGATCTTTTGTATGGATAGATAGCATCATAGCTAACATTAGGCAATGTCTTAAAGACTTACAGTGATTTTCTGTGTGTTGTCTGTAGAGTAAATTGAAATAAAGGAGGAGTAATCATTGCAGGTATGTTCTTCATGGTGGCCCCCAATGTTGTGAAATCAAAAGCATGGGCATCTTTTAACATGGGTTCATTTCAAGACATATCATATTACTGGTCTATTGGGCAATCTTCATTTGGCATCAACAAATTTCTGGGCCTCAAAGCATCTCGAGATCTTCTCAAATTCTTTTCTATCCTCAGCTAATTTCAGTGCATTTCTGATATATATTATTATAAGATTGAATACTATTAGATTTTTAGTACCCACTTTTTTTTCTTTTTAACGAGGGGAATCGGGTGCAGCATGGCCCCCCTATAACCCCCCACCGCCGTAAACTTTTACCTGACCGGCTGCTGGCGGGACACACCAACGGTACCACGGGAGCGCCGGAGAGTCAACCCATGGTGGGCCGCAACAGGGAACACCTTAACCAACTAGGCTCGGACTCTACACTTTTAGTACCCACTTTTAGATATTCAACTAAAAGATAATTTAATTATGGGTGGTACTAACTCTGTTTGTGTATATGGTTATATGGCTTTATTTACTTTTAATTTAGATTTGCAAGAGATTGGTTGATTATTATGTATATGTCTGTATATATCCTAGATCAATATGCTAATGTGCATCTATCAAATTGTGAATAGTCCATATTGACATATTTATACAATTCTCAAATGTGTATAGTTTGTGTGTATATATACATACAATTGGTTGTATACACTTAATGTTTTACACAATCTATCTATATATGCATGCTAAATGTATATGTTTGGGTATAAACATAGACTATAAACATCTAAATATTGGTAGCAGGGTACCAAAAACTACATAGTAAATCACATGTGGATCATAACCATATGGCTTGTATGAGTTGGCATGGCTTATTTTTATTAGATAAATGAATATAAATGACAGTGACATTGTGGTAAATTAGTTGCATTCTCAGGGCAATCAATTGGTATAGAGGGATGCAACCCACCTTAACCCATGCCAAGGCCATCATGTCTAAGAGAGTGATGTAGTATATGAAACTAACGAACGTATTGGACATGGGCATGTGAGATATTAGACGAAATAATTGGCAAGTGGAAGGGTTTATCTATCACTATAAGCAAGTGAAATGTTGTTTGTCCCAATAATTATTGAAAACCCATTGCTTAAACAAAAGAAACATGAACAAGCAAGTACCATGATCTTTGTGCCTATTTGCTCCACATGTATTTTAAATGTGGTTAAAATACAAGAAATATTTAATTCTTCTGGCTAGTGTTAAAACTGATGTGCTCACAAATAAATATACCTACATGTTTCCCTTTAGAAGCTTGTGGCTGATCTAAACTTATGTGCACATGCACACACATACATGCTACATGTTCATTGTTGTTATTTAGAAGTTTGTATCTGATCCAAAATTATGTGCACACACACATGCCTACATGTTCATTGTTGTTATTTAGAAGTTTGTGTCAGATCTAAAATTATGTGCACACACACATGCCTAACAATATAGGTTTTTTGTATATTATGTTCATTTAATTTATTATTTAGGTCATACTAAAACATACATCTTTTATGTTGTACCACACTTAGTAGGAAATGTATGCAATTTGTGAAAGGGCCATCCACAGTATGTATGTACTTCACTTTTTTACGTGAAATTTTTGTGATATAATTTTTGTTAGCTTTTTGTAGTTAACCAAATGGCTATTGGAGACAAATGATTTTCGTGTTCTTCCCATGTTTCATCAAAATTGTAATTGTGTTCTTTCCTTGGGAATTTCATTTATGTACACACTTGTCAATCAAACAATTCTCCCAAAAATAAAAGTTGGTTGAGATTTTTAGGAGATTGTTTTCCTAAAAATATGGCTTGTGGTAAATACTCTATTTGGGGGTGGAATAGATTTTATTGTTTTATTTTAGGGTCTTTAGGGTAGATGACAAGGAGAATCTAAAACCAGAGAGGTGTAATAGTTACTTTTCTGAATTAATGGCTCTATGCTTAAATTCTTACTGGTTGTAACTAGATTTTGATATACAATAGATAGTTTTGAGTGTGTATGTTGAAATTCTTCCTTCCTCTATTTCATATTATATTTTTTCTTGTTGCATATGTTCTATAGTTTTTGTTACATACCACCTTCAAGGTGCACACAAGGTGAAGAGTCAACTCCTAGGTATTGTAATCTAGCAACGTGTGGCCATCTTCCAACAGTTTGTTGACAAAAATCAAGCTTCGGTAGTTTGGGGGAAAGCTCTCCTTATTGTGGACCTTGGCCTTAACATTTGCAAAATTGCTAGAATTCTCAACTTCTAGGGTAATGCTTTTGCTAGTGTGGGATTTGACAAAGATCTGCATATCTCCCCTTAGATAAAGCACAAGGTGGAGTGTGGAATCTTTTTGAATTTTGTATTTGGCAAAAGTATGGATGTCTTGAAGTTGTTTTCTGACAAAGATGATCCGATGCTTGTGTGGGGATGCCCTACAATTGCAATCGTTATATAACAAACTCATGAAAACTACACCATATGCAACAAAAACGCATAAACTGAAATAGAGGAAGCAAGAAATTGGACACCGCCCCAAAATCATCTATTGTATATTAAATCCTGGTTATGACCATAGGGTATCTAGGCATGTAGCCATTAATTTAGAGAAGGAGAAACTACAACTCTTTCCTCTAACAATTCACCTTGTGATCTCTCCTAAAGGTTTTAAATTAGATAATAAAATGTGTTCCACCCCCAAACAGGGCAGTTATCACGCATTCTAATTTTATGAGTGCAAACTTTGTCTCTTTCTCTCTCTATCTCTTCTTGGTAGCGTTATCTTTTTCATATGTGTAGAGGTACTAACTAACAAACAAACAAATAAACAACATGGCAAGGGCTTTTGTAACTACGCATGTTTTCTTTTTACTTTGAAATTTAATTTCTATCTCCTTATTTGTTTCTTAATTTTACTTGTAATGATTGTTCTTGAATAACAATGAGGGGTAGTTTGAGGCTTCTAGGATGGAGAGATGAGGAATTGGATATTCTCAAGGTTCCTACTATTTTTGAAAAGGTAGGCTCTTTGTTGATTTAGTTTTTCCCTTCAAAACCCATGGTATTTTAATTGCGTGTTTATTCTAGATGGAAGTGGGTAGATTGAATTATTTTCTTTCAAAAGGAAATATTTTCTACAGATTTAGGAAAGTATAATATATTTTTCTTGTTTATATCTCTAACATATCTTTGATATCTGAAAATTATAATGCAAAATGAGATTGCTTATCTAAAATAAGCACTATCTTGGAAATGCTCACTTGTTTGAGTGGACTCTACTAGGTCCTCAGGTCACTTATTTAGAATAGAATTTTTGGTAGAGGAATAGATAGATTTTCCAAAGTTTCTGTGGCAACAAGGACCAAGTGCATATTGGTTAAGGCAACTAAAAAATTGTAATGTTCCCCTATTAGCCTGACTGCTATAATTGTTGCTGCTGGATTAAATTGTATTTCTGTTTCCCTAGTTGAGGGGTCACTAATCAACATTCAATGGGAAAATTAACAAATCACAATCACCAAACCAAGTCTCAGAACAAACAGAAATATATATATATATTTCTAATGCCACAACATATTGCAAGTTTCATTCAATCACAAAATAGGCAGTTACAAGCACAAACCTAAGGATTTGTAGCGTCAAAATTCATATTTACCAGTAATTTGTCCTCAGACCATAACTGAACCTACACACGACGACTGAATTTTACTTACAAATGGTTTGTTTGCCTCTTAAGAGGTACAAGGAGTGCTCGGATCTGAATATGGATGACTGTAGATGACTATAAATGCCAGTGCAATGCCCAGATATGAAATGAGTGGCTACAGGGTTCAGGGCCTATGCTGTGATTTAGGGCCAAGCAAACACATATATATGTACAACAGCAGTTAGATTATGTTCTGATTCGGGCAGCAAACACAAATATATGCACAACAGCTGTTAGACTCTCCTTCCTCTGCCCACGGAATGCCCTAAGTGATGAGTTTTCCCAAAGATGGAAGATCTGAGTTATGACTCTTATGCCAACCAGCTTTTTTTGTGCTTGAAGTTCAAGATGTTTCTTGGATTGTATAAAATGCAGCTAGGTACAGGTGTATGGGCACTTGGGGAGTTCAAACTCCAGACTGAAGAGGTAAGAGTAACAATAATTTTCAAACATCTTCTTATTTTATGCTTATGGCGGCTTGTAAGAGTAGATAGCCAGTATTAATAATCTCTTTTTAGCAAGTACACAAAGTTATTGTGAGTCATCTATGCAGTTAACTGAAACTGTCGAAGGAGTGAGCACAAAGATTTGTTGCGGGTGTTCTTTCAAAAGCATTCCCTCTATTTTGTCAATTATGGTCTTTTGGGCAATCTTCATCCAATGAGCAAATTTTTGGGCCTCAAGCCATGCAAAGACCATGTCAAATTCTCTTCTCTTTATCATCTGGTAGGTATGCTTCCTTTCGTAATTTGACAATTCAACGTTGTTATATATTTCTTACCCATATAGATCTTCCCCTGAAATAGTTTTAAAAACATTACGCTAAGTCCGTTTGGATAAATGATCATTTGCATTTCAGAGTATTTTGTTAAGTAATTATATTAGACTGAAACAGTATAAACATTATGAAGATTTACTAGTATGTTCTTATTTGATGCTAATGATCTTTTGTAAGGATAGATAGAATCATAGCTAACATTATCAATGTTTTAAAGACTTACAGTGAATTTTTGTGTATTCTCTGTAGACTAAATTGAACACAAAGGAGGAATAATCATTGCAGGTATGTTCTTCCTGGTGGCCCCCAATGTTATGAACTCAAAAGCACGGGCAACTTTTAACATGGGTTCATTACAAGACATATCATATTATTGGTCTATTGGGCAATCTTCATTTGGCACCAACAAGTTTTTGGGTCTCAAAGCATCTCGAGATCTTCTCAAATTCTTTTCTATCCTCAACTAATTTCACTACCTTTCTGATTTATATTATTGTAAGATTGAATACTATTAGTTTTTTAATACCCACTTTTAGATATTCAACTAAAAGATAATTTAAAGATGGGTGGTACTAACTTTGTTTGTGTATATGGTTATATGGCTTTATTTTACTTTTAATTTAGATTAGCAAGAGATTGGTTGATTATTATGCATATGTCTGTAAATATGCTAGATCAATGCTCTATGCATAAATTCTTACTGGTTGTAACTAGATTTTGATATACAATAGATTTTGAGTGTGTGTTGAAATTATTCCTTCCTCTATTTCATACTTTATTTTTTCTTGTTGCATATGATCTATATTTTTTGTTACATACCACCTTCGATATGCACACAAGGTGAAGAGTCAACTCCTATGTATTGTAATCTAGCAACTTGTGGCCATCCTCCAACAGTTTGTTGACAAAAATCAACCTTTGGTGGTTTGGGGGAAAGCTCTCCTTATTGTGGACCTTGGCATTAACATTTGCAATATTGCTAGAATTCTTAACTTCTAGGGTAATACTTTTGCCGGTGAGGGCTTTGACAAAGATCTGCATATCTCCCCTTAGATAGAGCACAAGGTGGAGTGTGGAATCTTTTTGAATTTTGTATTTTGCTAAAGTAAGTTGTTTTCCAACAAAGATGATCAAATGCTTGTATGGGGATTCCCTACACTTGCAATCCTTATAGAACAAACTCACGAAAACTACACCATATGCAACAAAAACACATAAACTGAGATAGAGGAAGGAAGAATTTGGACACACTCAAAATCATCTATTGTATATTGAAATCCTGGTTATGACCATAGAGCATTTAGGTATATATCCATTAATTTAGAGAAGGGGCAACTACAACTCTTTCTTCTAAAAACTTGGCTTGCCATCTCTCTTAAAGATTCTAAATTAGATAATAAAATGTGTTCTACCACCAACCAGGGCAGTTATCACTAGTTCCACTTTTAGGAATGCAGCCTTTGTCTCTTTGTCTCTATATCTCTTCTTGGTAGGGTTATCTTTTTCATGTGTCAAGGTACTAACAAACAAAGAAACAAACAACATGGAAAGTGCTTTTGTAACTAGGCATGATTTCTTTTTATTTTGAAATTTAGTTTCGAACTCCTTATTTGTTTTTTCATTTTACTTGTAATGATTGTTCTTGAATATCAATGAGGGGTAGTTTGAGGCTTGTAGGACGGATAGATGAGGAATTGGATATTCTCAAGGATCCTACTATGTTTGAAAACGTAGGTCTTTGTTGATTTAGTTTTTTCCTTCAAAACCCATGGTATTTTAATTGTGTGTTTATTCTAGATGGAAGTGGATAGGCTGAATAATTGTCTTTGAAAAGGAAATGTTTTCTACAGATTTAGCAAAGTATAGTATATTTTTCTTGTTTATATCTCCAACATGTCTTTGATATCCGAAAATTATAATGCAAAATGAAATTGCTTATCTAAAATAAGCACTATCTTGGAAATGCTCACTTGTTTGGAGTGGACTCCATGTCAGAGGAATAGGAATATTTTTCAAAGATTTTGACAACATTATTTGAATATTTTTGTGTGTTTTACAAAGTTCTTGTGGCAACAAGGACCAAGTGTATATTAGTTAAGGCAACTACAAAACTGTAATGTTCCCCTATTAGCTTGACTGTTATAATTATTGCTGCTGGATTAAATTCTATTTCTGTTTCTTTAGTTGAGGGGTTAGTGTTGATGCATGTTTTATGACAACAAACATTCTAGAATAAAGTGTCAAAGACGCTCTATCCCCTCTTGAAAAACTACCTCGTATGCTAAGACTGCAAGAAAGATCATACGGTAATTCCAATGTTTAGTTAGGTGTGGATGAGCTCTGTGGTTTGATGTGATTATGCTGGTAACACAAAGGGACTTACGCTAGGCTTGTTCAATTCACAATGAAGGTCTAGACAATGAAGCTCTACTGCTTGGGTCATGGATCAAACAAACTAAAAAAAGGAGATAAAGGTTTAGAATTTCTAATCTACTTCCTAAGAATTCAAGAGACGGTATTGACTTGGTGGAACCAATAACCACGCTTTGCTTCGCCACGCTCAACGACAACTACACAAAGGGGGTGCAATCTTCAAGGGAATGTGCTTATGATTTTCACGTTATGAATAACTACCATCAAATTGAACAATAATTATCCAGACAAAAGTTAAGCATCCACAAAATAAGCTTAGGCTAACTTTACGCATTGAATGAAAATCATCCATTCAAAGAAAGTATGAGCAAAAAGTTTCACCATAAATCAATACTTATCAAATCTTGCATTCATCTAACATACATGAAATAAAATCTAAACTATGATGAGGGATAAGAACCATGACAACTCCAAAATAAGAGAAGTAATCACCATCAACACAATGCATGCATTACTTATTACTTTGGCAATCTTACAACAATTGCTTATCTCAACATGTTTTGCAACATGCTCCATGCTTTACAAATGAGGGGTGAGCTCAATTTATAGGCTCCCCAATTACAATTCAATGGCCAAGATTAATTTAGGATCAATGGCCAAGATTACAAATAAAACCCTAATTAGGGTTTGCTACCCCTTGACCAATGAGAAAATTACATTCGAGGACACTTGTCCTTTTACAAATATGAACCAACAATAAAATAGAAAGTTGTTGCATGTTGATTTGGAATAATTTGATTGGTTGGAAGATGACGAGGCGCCACCTCAGCGTGCTGGATGTCTTCCTTGGTCACTTTGGTCTTGTTCCTTAGAATATTTTCCTTGCCGATTACTTTATCCTTTGTGCTTGTTCTTTGATGACTTTGGCTTCTTCTTCTCACCTCGCCTTGGAGCACTTGTTTAGACTTGAAGCCATTAAATCTTTCTTCCCGGATTGCTTTGGAATTCCTTCAAGTGACTTGAATTTGGAGAGGAACTTCCTTGTGTTTTCACCACAATGGAGGAAATTGGAACTTTCTTTGTGAAGAATTTCCCATACTTAGCCAAATTTTGGCTATTCAATTTCATTTTGTAACATCTTCAAGATTCTGGCCATTTTTGTGCTCAAATGAACTTCACCGGTGGATTTGTCTTCAATTTTGAATTTGGCTTGTGTAAGTTGGATGTACTTGATGATGTGCCTGCCGTTGTCTTCATGATGCCAAATTCTTGGCGGACCTCCTGTTGGTCTTGCCATGTGCAAGGGTGGACTTCCAAGTTTTCTTTCATCTCCCTTCAAGTCGGACTTTACACTTTCTTTGCCATTTTCTCCTTTGAAGATTCGCCTTGTGTAGTCATCCACCTGCAGTAAAAAAAGATAACTTTTTCAGGATAAGCTTTGAAAGGTTTTTATAAATTTCATTCTCCAAAATGGCTAATTTATTTGATTTTATCTTTATTTTATTTTTAAATTTAGCCATGGCAAAAATTATTCATTAATCCCAATGTTGGATGAAGATTTTCATTTTCTCTCTCCTAAGATCTGGCCTCGTGCTGAATTTTTTTAACACTCTCTCCTGATATCAAAGTGAATTTTGTTTCGAATTTAAAGCAAACTTCATACTCTCTTCGTCATTTTCATCTTGGCACGAGCATATTTCATATTTAACTCTTCATTTCTATCTCCCGAAATCGGACTTCTCATTGTTTTCCATACTCTCTCTCTACAAGTTGGGCTTGGTGAACACTTTTCCATGGCGGACTTTGAGAGTCTTTTTCCATCTATCTTCAAATGTTGGAGGACTTCATGTCAAATTCTCCATGTCTCTCTCTTGAGGTCGGACCTCTTATCAAGTCTTCCATATGGCAAAGGTGATTTTCTTTTGGTTATCTCTTTGGGGTGTTGAAAAATAAATAATTAAAATAATTAAAATAATTATTTTATGTGTTGTTTTCAACCCCTTCATTTTATGGCATTTATTTTCTTTTATTTAAGGCAAATTTGATTTTCCAAAATTTTTCTTGCCAATGCCTTAGGCAAAAACTTTTCTTTCCAATTTCACTTTGACATAATTTTATTTCCGTCCAATTTCATTTTGCCATAATTTTCTTTCGTCCAATTTTATTTGGCCATAATTTTCTTTCCTCATTCAATTTCTTTATTTGGCCATAATTTTCTTTTCGCCTCCTAATTTCATTTGGCCATAATTTTCTTTTCCGGCCCACTTCATTTTGCCATAATTTTCCATCCTAAGTCTCATGAAAAATGTTTTAGACAAATAAATGTTGGACTTAGAAAAATATTTCTTATTTTCCAAGTATGGCGACCATACAAGAATATTTTAATTTTCCTCTAGATGTTCCATGCCTTAGACAAATTTCTCTTTCCACTCTCTCATTTCGCCATAATTTTCTTTCTGTCCATTTTATTTCGCCATAATTTTCTTTCCGTCCATTTTATTTCGCCATAATTTTCTTTCCGTCCCAAGTCTCTGGCAAAATTTTCTTTCCATCTTCCTAAGCCATTTGGCAAAATGTTTTAGACTTAGAAAAATATTTCTCCAAGTATGGCGAATTTTCTCAAGGCCAAGCATATTTTAAACATTTCCAAAGTCCATATTTAGGCAAAAATTTTAATTTTTCTCCCCCCTTGGCATGGCGGACTTGCCTTAGTTTCTTTCCAACTCTACATAGGGTGGACTTTCCTTATGTTTGTGCCATTTTACACTTTGCTGGGCGGACTTGGCTTAAAGTCAAGCCAATTTAACCATTGCTTAGGGCGGACTTACCTCATCATCAGGACATTCCATGGGCGGACTTGGTCTCATGCCATGCCATTCTTTCCTTTGTCCAAGGGCGGACTTGCTACCCTCTCATGCCACTTCTCATTTTGTCCAAGGGTGGACTTTGCCATATGTCTTGCCATTTCAAGGCGGACTTCACCTCTTCTCATGCCGTCCTTTCATTTTGTCCAAGGCGGACTTGCCATACCTTCATGCCAGTTAAGGGCGGACTTTGCTCATTTCCATGCCATTGCTGGGCGGACTTAGTCTCATGTCTTGCCATTGTTTCTTCCGGGCTGAAGCTTTTTGTCAGAAGCTATCGATTCGCACTCCACAGCCTCGAACTCCGGAAGCGCCGGGTGCTTAACCCGGGTATCGGTTCACCAGAAGCACAGACAAGCATTGTGGTGCGTATCTACTGAGTAATAAAAGTCTGCGGGTACGCTGACTGGGTACCAGTCAGCATCGGCGAACCCCTGCGAACCCACGGCCCAGCACTTCAAAAGTGGGCCCAAAAGTGAATAAAAAGCAATTTTTTTATTTCTATTTTGCTACAAAACCCTAAAACGACCCAATATGAGGCATTTTAACACTAAAGCATTTCATTTTTACCTCTCATTTTGCTCTCTCCATAATTTGTGTCCATCTTAGCATTTTGAAGGGAGGTGATTGCATTTGAAGGAGATCGATTGTGGAGTGGCAAAGAGCTTCTACAAAGGAGATTTAAGTGTTCAAGGTATGCATTTAAACCCTATTCTTCAATCTTTTGATGATTTTTTTTAAGTTTCTTAGTTTTTGATGAATTTTTTCAAGTTTGTGAAGAAGTTTTTCAAATATATATTTTTTTTTTCATTTTTTTTATAGATTGCAACAATGGCAAGTAGTCAAAGTTCAGTGGGTGGGGATGGAAGCCAAAAGTTTAAAATTGATAAAGGATCTCCTTTATGGAGACATACCACACGAATTTCACAAATTCCTGGAGGTGGGGGGTTTGTTTGGAAGTGTAATTTTTGCAATGTACAATATAATAGCTCCTACTACCGAGTAAAACTTCATTTTATGGGCCCTGGTGGTAAAGGGATTAACATGTGTGTGGGCCCAGATAAGAAGGGGTTATCTGCTGTACAAATAGCAGCATTTATAAAAGAACAAGAAGATGCCGACAATTCAGTTGCAAGAGGAAAACAAACTAGTTATAGTTCCGGAAAGAAAAAACAAACATTACCCACTCATCAGATAGTTAGGCCCTCTAGACATCCCTTCTTGTCTATACCCTCTACGGAAGAAGAAGATGAAGAACCAGAAACCACCACCCGCAAGAGAGGTCCATTAGAGAAAGCATTTAAAATGGAGGCAAGAGATATTGCTGAAGAAAAAATTGCATGTTGCCTCTATGCCAATGGTCTTCCATTCAACTTGGTGAGATCACCATATTGGAAGGACATGGTGTCAGCAATAAATAGTGCACCTCCTGATTTCACAAGTCCTGGGTATGAAAAGGTGCGTACCACCTTATTGCAAAAAGAGAGGAAATATGTAGAGGCCCAACTAAAACCAATTAGAGATTCTTGGGTTGAAACAGGTGTATCTATTGTTTCCGATGGATGGAAAGATTGCAAAAACCGTCCATTGATTAATGTTATTGCAGTGTCCCCCAAGGGGGCAATGTTTTTGAGGGCGGTTGACTGTGAAGGGCAAGTGAAAGATGCAATGTTCATTTCCAGGATTCTCATTGACTCCATAGAGATGGTGGGTAGTGAAAATGTTGTCCAAGTAGTTACGGACAATGCAAAAGTTTGCAGGGCTGCAGGTGCTTTGGTAGAGGCCAGATATGAGCACATCTTTTGGACACCGTGCACTGTACACTCCCTCAATTTGGTGATGCAAGCAATTGGCACCCAAATAGAGTGGGTGAAAGAAATATACCAGGAGTCTGAGGAGATCCAGATGTTTGTGACAAACCACCATATGTCACAAGCAATTTTCAGAACTTTTTCAACATTGGAATTGTTGAAGGTAAATTTTAAAATTTAATATATTTAGTTTCATTTATCATTTATGTCATGTTTTACATAATTGAATAAAATAATTTTTTGCATTATTTACATATTTTAAATGTGTCATTAACTTACTATTAACATGTTCTTAGGTTGCCGAGACCCGGTTTGCATCTCACACAGTTGTTCTGAGACGACGTGTGAAGGTGAAAGATGCATTGAGTCAAATGGTTATTAGCAACCAATGGAGTATATGGAAGCAATCAAATTCAGAGAGGGCCCAAAAAGTCAAGGCATTGATCTTGAATGACGATTGGTGGGATCGTGTGAATTATGTATTGGAATTCACCGAACCTATCATGTCTATGCTTCGGTTTGCTGATACAGATGGACCATGCTTGGGGGATGTCTATGATAGCATGGACACAATGTTGGAAAAAATAAAAATAGAAATACAAAAAAAAGAGAATGATCCTGAAGACACCTTGTACAAAAGGGTGGAAGCAATTGTTCTTCATCGTTGGAACAAGATGACAACTCCATTGCACCTCCTTGCATATGCCCTATCTCCGAGGTACTATACCACTGAAGTACTTTCTATCCCAGGGAGAATACCACCATATAGAGATGCTGAAGTTGCTAATGGGTATAAGACGGCATTTAGTAGAATGTTCAGTGATCCAGAAGTGCATGCAAGTGTCATGAGAGAATTTGGAATGTTTGTCACAGGAAAATCAAAAAATCATACCGCTTCTGTTGCTAGAGACCAATACAAAATGGATGGTCTTACATGGTGGTACCTCCATGGTCAAGATTATATGTACCTCCAACCTCTTGCAATCAAGATCCTCTCACAAGCAAGTTTTTTTTTTTTTGCCACTTGTATTGTAAAATTTAACACTTAACATTCTTGAATTTATCTTGCATTTTTTTATTTTATTTTTAATTTTGTTGGTTTTCTCTCCAGGTTGCAAGCTCTTCTGCTGCTGAACGGAATTGGAGTACATACTCCTTTATCCACTCAGTGAAGCGTAACCGGTTGGCTGCAAAAAGAGCTGAAGACTTAGTGTATATTCATTCCAATTTGCGTCTTCTGTCACGTAGGGATCCTCAATACAGGCAGGGGGCAGCGAGGCTTTGGGATGTAGCACCCGAGTCTACTGACTTGGATGCAACCATTCAGGATCTTGTTAGAGCCACTATGGATGATGTGGGTGATATTTATGACATATCACATGGTGTTGGATCCGCTTTGGGTTCAAATGATGATGATTTTGAAGTTGAAACCACTCAAAATCCAAGTCATGATGATTCTGACAATCCTTTTGATGATTGATGAGCATATGAACAATGAACATTGAATCATGTTTCAAATTTTCAATGTTTCATGAACTACATTTTGTAATTCAGTAATTTTATTTGAATATTTTTCAACTATCAATTGGCATTTAATATTTATCTTTGGCATTTGGCATTGGTCAATGATCAAGTATCCTGTATCATACTATGAAATGATTTAGTTTTACAATTCTCTATGTTTCTCTTATTTTTTTGTATATATAATACATATATATATATTTATAATATATTAAATTATTAATATATATATATACACACGTACCCATACGTACCCAAACCCCTAAAAAAAAAAAAAATTTGTTCGCATTCTCCACGCATCGGGGTTCTCGCATCTTAAACCCCCAACTAACCGTAACTTAGCTTTTTTGACATTAACTTCTTCCTTCTCCATGCTGGTTGGACTCATTAATTTAGGCAAATCTTCATCGTTTAATCTCAGTCTCCTCCATGAATTTCAGATTTCTACTATTCTCTTTGATTTGTTGACTGATTTTTCAGTTTATTCACCATTTTTCTGTGATTTTTCCAATGATTTTTCCAGATTTTTAACATTTTTCAGAATTTCACCATGAATTCATAAAATTTTCAAATCGATTTTCTGAGAGTTTTTGACTGATTCTGGAACTTCTGAGTGGATTTTTGAAATTCGAGCCCCTTCCCAATATAGAAAGTTTCTAAAAATAGAAACTTTCCAAAAATAGCAACTTTCTAAAAATAGCCCCTAAAAAATAGGGATCTCAGAATTGCTCAAAAGTGCCAAAAAAGTAGGTCCTAAAAAATAGGGGGTCCTGAGTGAAAACCCTAAAAAGTAGGAGATGTCGAATTGACCGAAACGACAGTCGATCTTCGTCTCCCAGGTCCTCTAAGCGATGATGACGTTTGTGAGTGATCCAGGCTCAAATTCTTTTACTGACTTGGGTGACCATTCAAAACTCAAACTCCTCATTGCAAAAAGATTGGTGATAAGCAGTTGTGACGCCAAGGCAAAACCCAAAAAAAAAAAAAAGTAAAAATAAAGGGTCCCCATTTGCAATGGGACGATGTGTGAAAAGGTCACAACAGTTAGTAACAAACATTCAATGGGAAAATTAACAAATCACTATCACCAAACCAAGTCTCAAAAAAAACATATATATCTACATATATAGATATGATGCCACAACATATTGCAACTTTTATTCAATCATAAAATAGGTAGTTCTGAGCACAACCGTAAGGGTTTGTAGTGTCAAATTTACATTTATCAGCAATCTACCCTCATATCTTAACTTAACCTACACACATGAAGACTGATTTTTACTTACAAATGGTCTGTTTGCCTCTTAGGAGGTACAAGGAGTCTTCGGATCTGAATATGGATGACTGTAGATGACTATAAATGCCAGTTCAATGCCCACTGAAATGAATGGCTATAGGGTTCAGCATCTATTTTTCTGATTTAGGGCAACAAACACATATATATGCACAGAAGCAGTTAGACTATGTTCTTATTTGGGGCAGCAAATAGAAATATATGCACCACAGCTGTTAGACTTTCCTCGCTCTGCCCACGGAATGCCCGAAGTGAAGAGTTTGCCCAAAGATGGAAGATCTGAGTTATGACTCTTATGCCAACCAGCTGTTTCTGTTCTTGAAGTTTGAAATGTTTCTTGGATTGTACAAAAGTGCAGCTAGGTACAGGTGTATGGGCACTTGGGGAGTTTGAACTCGAGACCAAAAGGTAAGAATAACAATAATTTTCTAACATCTTATTTTATGCTTATGGTGGCTTGTAAGAGTAGATAGCCAATATTAATAATCTCATTTTAGCAAGTACACAAAGTTATTGTGCGTCATCTATGCAGTTAATTGAACCTGCCGAAGGAGTGAGCACAAAGATTTGTTTTAGGTTTTCTTTCAAAAAAATTCTCTGTTGAGTCAATTATTGTCTTTTTGGGCAATCTTCATCCAATGAGCAAATTTTTGGGCCTCAAGCCATGCAAAGATCATGTCAAATTCTCCTCTCTCTATCATCTGGTAGGTATGCTTCTTTTTGTAATTTGACAATTCAATGTTTTTAGATATTTCTTACCCATGTAGATCTTCGCCTGAATTAGTTTTAGAAACATTATGCTAACTCTGTTTGGATAATTGATAAATGATCATTTGCAGTTTAGAGTATTTTGGTAAGTAATTATATTAGACTAAAATAGTATAAACAGTATGAAGATTTACTAGTATGTTCTTATTTGATGCATGTGATCTATTGTAAGGATAGATAGCATCATAGGTAACACTATCAATGTCTTAAAGACTTACAGAGAATTTTTGTGTGTTGTCTGTAGAGAAAATTGAAATAAAAGTGTAGTAATCATCACAGGTATGTTCTTCCTGGTGGCCCCCAATGTTGTGAAATCAAAAGCACAGGCATCTTTTAACATGGGTTCATTCTAAGACATATCATATTATTGGTCTATTGGGCAATCTTCATTTGGTATCAACAAATTTGTGGGCCTCAAAGCATCTCGAGATCTTCTCAAATTCTTTTCTATCCTCAGCTAATTGCACTGCCTTTCTGATTTATATTATTATAAGATTGAATACTATTAGTTTTTAATACCCACTTTTAGATATTCAACTAAAAGATAATTTAAAGATGGGTGGTACTAACTCTGTTTGTGTATATGGTTATATGGCTTTATTTACTTTTAATTTTGATTTGCAAGAGATTGGTTGACATATTATGTATATGTATTTGTATGTATCCTAGATCAATGCTCTATGCTTAAATTCTTGCTGGTTATAACTAGATTTTGATATACAATAGATAGTTTTGAGTGTGCATGTTAAAATTCTTCCTTTGTCTATTTCATATTATATTTTTTTCTTGTTGCATATGTTCTATAGTTTTTGTTACATACCACATTTGACATGCACACAAGGTGAAGAATCAACTTCTATGTAATTTAATCTAGCAACGTGTTGCCATCCTCCAACAGGTTGTTGACAAAAATCAACCTTCGGTGGTTTTGGGGAAAGCTCTCCTTATTGTGGACCTTGGCCTTAACATTTGCAATATTGCTAGAATTCTCAACTTCTAGGGTAATACTTTTGCCGGTGAGGGCTTTGACAGAGATCTGTATATCTCCCCTTAGATAGAGCACAAGGTGGAGTGTGGAATCTTTTTGAATTTTGTATTTTGCTAAAGTATGGATGTCTTGAAGTTGTTTTCTGACAAAGATGATCCAATGCTTGTGTGGGGACGCCCTACACTTGCAATCGTAATAGAGAAAACTCATGAAAACTACACCATATGCAACAAAAACACATAAACTGAAATAGAGGAAGGAAGAATTTGGACACACACTCAAAATCATCTATTGTATATCGAAATCTTGGTTCTGACCATAGAGTATTTAGGCATATAGACAATAATTTAGAGAAGGGGCAACTACAACTCTTTCTTCTAAAAAATTGACTTGCCATCTCTTCTAAAGATTCTAAATAAGATAATAAAATGTATTCTACCCCCAACCGGGGCAGTTATCACTAGTTCCACTTTTTTGAATGCAACCTCTATCAGATTTTTGATTTATTTTTTTGATCTATAGGCCTGATTTTGGTTGCTTTTTTTTTTATTTTTCTCAGATTTTCACATGCTTTTTAGTTGATTTTTTTAGATTTTTCATTCTAAAGATGGAAACTTTGACTCCTTGATTGGTGGGACCTTGGCACTTTATAAAAATAGAAAAAGAGAAAAAGCAACTTTCTAAAAATAGTAAATTCCTGAATGGTCCAAAAGTGCCAAAAATGAAAAAATCAAAAATCAAAAAAGCAAAATCCCTAAAAAGTAGGAAGTGTTAGAATTGGGCGAAAGCACAGGCGATCCTCGTCTACAGGGTCTTTTGAACACTTCTACGACGTTTACGCGCAATCTCAAGCTTGAAATTTCAACTTGGCTCGAGTGATGACTCCAAATTCTGACTTGAAACTCGTGGAGCGAAAAGAACTTATGAAATTGCAATTCAAAACTAAACCCTAAAAACAAACCACCGAGGGTCCCCATTTACAATGGGGCAATGTGTGATAAGGTCACAACAAGACCGTTGGCTATAAGATTAATCAACTTATAGTCATGTCAGTGTTGTTCGATGAAGCAACCAGGAGCAGAGGTGAACTTTAGTGTCAGATCACAGCTGGTGAAGACATGCTGCACAGACATAGTATACTTCGGTAGAGTATCAGTGCTCCAGATAGTGATGCAGTCAACAACCTCATGGAGGGGTTGGTTGCTCGAGATCACGGCCAATAGACTTCAGTTCCCACCTCTCAGGATAGACATTACACACAAGAGTTAAACTTGGCGTTACCTTTTCAAGTTAACTCGTTGTCACATCTCATGCATGTCTATTTTGAGATTATCTATGTTCACTTGGAGTTGCATTTAGGGTTTTCGTTAACTGATGGTAGTATTCCAGTTAACTTCTTTCAATAAGGACGTGCATGCTTGCACATTGTCCATTTAGATTAAATGTACCGGTTAACTAATGGTAGCTTTCCAGTTAATTGTATAGTTTTCTTTATTAGGGTTTAGCAATAATCTTGCATGCATTGCAAGATTATAGTTGACTCAAGGTGATTTTAGGGCTCCCTACACCTTTTGATGTCTATAAATAAGAGCTTTTGCTCATTTGTACATAACTTTTGCACGAGAGAGTAATATATGCTGTGTCCACCTTGCCTTTAATATTGCTTATTTTGTATCTGTTCGCGAGTATTTATTATAATGATGAATTGTTAGGCCACTCGGGTTTCATGCAATTATTATGATGAATGCTTATCTTAGTTAGATATAGTGGCTAGTTCGATCGTAAATTGTATGCGTGTTTCATCTTTGCAATTTACTGTCCTAGTTGGCTATCCTTTGTGTTGCGTTTCTAATAAGCCTATTTAGATTAAGCAAATAGTTGTGCCCACCTTGCCTTCAAGTTGAGAATCTGTACTCAAAGCTTATCGTATGATGTGTGTGATAATAAACTTATTCAGACAAGCAAATAGTTGTGCCCACCTTGCCTTCACGTTGTGAATTTGTACCTGGTTTATCCTGTAAGCTCATTCCCGCTCCATTTCCTCATGCTCTGATATCTTGAGGGGATTGGATAGTTTAAGTTACTTAGTTTTGGGTTGTAGTTAGGTCTTGTGAAACCAGAAAATACTTGGCTGCAACGTTTGAAGTTTATTTCAAACCTTGTGCCTCTTACAGCTAAGACAAAAAGATAGGAAATAGATTAGTTTACTTTTCAGGCATTTTTGTCCACACAACGAGGGAGCTTCCCTTCCTAATTTGAAGAGCACTCATCACGTAGTGTGCATAGCTGTCCGTACCAACTTGCACTCCAGAGGTGTTAGTTGTTATGCCAACACATAGATCAATGCTGTATGCTTAAATTCTTACTACATATAATTAGATTTTGATATACAATAGATAGTTTTGAGTGTGCATACTAAAATTCCTCCTTTGTCTATTTCATACTCTATTTTTTTCGTTTTGCATATGTTCTATAGTTTTTGTTACATACCACCTTCGAGATGCACACAAGGTGAAGAGTCAACTCCTAGGTATTTCAATCTAGCAACGTGTGGCCATCCAACAGTTTGTTGACAAAATTTAACCTTCGGTGGTTTGGGGGAAATCTCTCCTTACTGTGGACCTTGGCCTTAACATTTTCAATATTGCTAGAATTCTCAACTTCTAGGGTAATACTTTTGCTGGTGAAGGCTTTGACGAAGATCTGCATATCTCCCCTTAGATAGAGCACAAGGTGGAGTATGCAATCTTTTTGAATTTTGTATTTGGCTAAAGTATGGATGTCTTGAAGTTGTTTTCCAACAAAGACGATCCAATGCTCGTGTGGGGACACCCGACACTTGCAATCGTTATATAACAAACTCACGAAAAGTACACCATATACAACAAAAACACATAAACTGAAATAGGGGAAGCAAGAATTTGCACACATACTCAAAATGTATTGTATATCAAAATCCTGGTTATGACCATATAGTATTTAGGCATGTAGCTATTAATTTAGAGGAGCAACTATAACTCTTTCATGTAAAAATTTGTGATGAGCCCTGCTGGCTCTCAACTCAAAACCCCAATTTTTCTTAAGTCTTTAAGTGTTATTTAGTTTTTTAGAGAAAATTTGATAGACAGAAGAGAAGGGGCGCACAGCATAAATGCATATAAAATGTAAATCTGAGTTATTTCAGGCGAATTGACAATACAGAAGATAATAAATATGTTCAACAATGGATTTAGAACTCATAAACATACCCGAAAGTGTCCAGATTATTTATTTAAGAAAGTAGTCCAGTTTGCCAGCCAAGATGGTGAAAAACTGACCAAATCTGGTGTAGAAAGCTACAGAATGCAAAATACAGCCTGAAAACGGTGGCAGATGAAGAGTACAAGCCAAACGCCTAAAATGATGAAGAGAAACCCTCAGAAAAGAAGGCGTTTCTCCAAGAAATGCCCAAACGCCTTTGTATAAGAGCCACGCACTTCACTGCAAACAACCTGAAATCTCACTTAGAAGGTACGGCCAAGAAGTATGATGACTGCCAGATGAAATGAAGGCGCCATCACCCAAAACCCTCTGAAACTGATGAAGAAATCCAATAGGAAACACAGCTCAAGCCCAGTAGAACCTCTGTATGAAGCTCTCACAAATTGCACAAATTCAGCTGATCTCTCACAGCCTCAAAAGTGCTCAACACTGAAGAGTTACCGTTCTTCAATGGAAAAATAGTTCAAACCCTGATCACAGGAGAATGCACAGGAAATAGCACAAGGCAAAGTTGAAATTGTCAAAAGATGAGTTTCTATTGCCAAAAACGCCCTTTTATGCAAAGGCACGCATTCCAAGAAAGTACGCCACTTTTGGGATATTAAAATCTTTTAAAATAATATTTAATTCATCTCAATAGTTTATGAATTAAATACTTGGTGCACTTTATTCATTTAAGTGATTTAAAATATTAAATCACTTTTAGAGAATATTTAAGTGATTTAAAAATATAAAGTCAATTTGACTTTATAATTAAATATTAAATCAATTAATATTTAAATCACTTAAAAACCCATAACTCACTCAAAACACCATATAATCCTATGCCATCAGAAGCGTCGACTCCTGCACTGCCAACGCCTACTGTGAACCAGTCACTGGGCTCTGAACTGAGAACGACAAAACTCATCAAATAATGCCACTGACCCTCTAACCCAACCTGTTAGCCTACGAGAGTCTGAGAAATAAGCTAACCACCATCAAACATGATCATGCCGAAAAAGGGGACATTACAGTCCGCCCTCTCGGAAATTGCTTGTCCGCAAGCAATCTCAACAGCAAAGAATCATCCACTCCACCAGGATCCCAAGGATAGTGCCGTGAAATGTCCCTACTGTCATCAACTGTCTCCTGTAACTCCCAAATCTGATCAACTGGATCATCGTGCTGTACCCTGTCAATCTCACCACCATCTGTCACAGGAGAGAGGAACTCATAAGAAAGCAAGTCAAACCGCTGACAAAACATGCTCCCTAAGACTGCACGAGATAGGCTATCATCCCACATGTCTAACACGTGCATACTAGAATTGTGCATCCGAAACAGATCATGTACATGATGACTGAGAAAGAAACTGTGTAGACTCCTGACCATGTACACACTGGGAATCTCCTCAACGAGCTCTGTCTGAAATCCCGATGCACTAACGGAATCTCTGATACTATGATCAAAGCTCACCCTTAAACCAGGGTCAAGAGTAGAATCAGCATCCACCTCAAAGAGCGGATTATCACAAGAAGATGTAGCATCCGCCTCATTTTTTGATTCTTCTCCATCAGTATCATAGATTGGAGCTTGCTGATCATAAAAGTCATAACTGTACTGAGGAGAGGAAAATCCCTCTTGAATCACTTTTTGTTCTCCATCCAAATCTGCACTATAGCATGAAGTTGAATCTGCATCACTCACCTCATAATCAGCAACATCATGTGTGTTGTCATCAACCTCTAAGGTATTGCTGCTATGTACCTCATAGGATGTCTTGACTGGCAAGGTAGAAGCTGCTGTTATGACAATATCCTCACACACCTCTGTTGCCAAAGTCACTGTAAGTCCATCCATAGCATGCTCACCTCTTACATGTTCTTCTCTTGGAAGAATTAGAGATCTAAGGTGCGACTCCCTTTGTTTCTTTGCTTGATCTAGCTGGCTGCAGCGTTCCTTGACCTCTTGCAAACGCTGTTTTGCTTGAGCAGCCAACATCTTTGCCTTCTTAGCCCTTTGTAGCCACCATCACACAAAACTTGAGTTTTGTTCACATCTTCCAAGGTCTGATATATAAAATCAGACTGTTTGTGACTTGAATCCACCAAACATTCTTCAAGCTCAACATGCAAAACTTCAATGCTAATGTTAGGAGATTCCATAACATGACCATCTTTATGTACTTTATCCGTCACCTCATGATTTTGTGAAAGTAATGGACTGCTGTTCATAAAATCAGAATTGATCTCAAGGCTGATATCATCTCCGTTAGTGCTGATAATATCTTCCTGGGGTTCAACAAAACCACTATCATGGTGTAAAACTTTCTCTTCAATAGAAGTTGTCTCAAAAGATGTTGTAGAAGCCATATTTCTGTACACTTCTTCTTTCATTGTAATTGATGAAGCATCACAAGGAACCTTATCTTCATGTGGCTGTTCTAAGGCAACTGGTTTGTCTTCATACAACACTTGCTCATCCTGAAGTGTCCTGTGCCCAACATCTACTTCTATGTAAGTCTGATTTTTGTCCTCCATAAGATCAGCTGTATGTTGGTCACTAACTACTGATTGATCCCTTTTTAACCCCAACACATCAAGGAAACTCAATTTCTTTTTGTTTTGTGATGAGCTTTGTCTTGAAATGGAGTCTTCAGACTGCTGCAAGCTACGAGCTAATCTTTGTTGTGATGGCATAGGTTTCTGCTGAATATTATTTGAAATGCTCTCTACATTTTTCTGCTCACATTTCTTTGATTTGCTTCGTTGCTTATTATAAACCATCCGATGCTCCATATATTGTTCGAAGTCTAGGTGATCTTTTATCTTATCTGGAGATGCTATATATTCCTCATAAGCAACCATTACTTCATCAACAAATTTAGAAGCCATGATAACCACTTTGCTGTTCAACCCCTGTGTGAACAATACCTGTCAAATTTGTCCTGGTGTAACCACATAATTTTTTCTAACCCCACAAGCTGGCAAGATTAGAGCTCTGATACCACTGTGATGAGCCCTGCTGGCTCTCAACTCAAAACCCCAATTTTTCTTAAGTCTTTAAGTGTTATTTAGTTTTTTAGAGAAAATTTGATAGACAGAAGAGAAGGGGCGCACAGCATAAATGCATATAAAATGTAAATCTGAGTTATTTCAGGCGAATTGACAATACAGAAGATAATAAATATGTTCAACAATGGATTTAGAACTCATAAACATACCCGAAAGTGTCCAGATTATTTATTTAAGAAAGTAGTCCAGTTTGCCAGCCAAGATGGTGAAAAACTGACCAAATCTGGTGTAGAAAGCTACAGAATGCGAAATCTAGCCTGAAAACGGTGGCAGATGAAGAGTACAAGCCAAACGCCTAAAATGATGAAGAGAAACCCTCAGAAAAGAAGGCGTTTCTCCAAGAAATGCCCAAACGCCTTTGTATAAGAGCCACACACTTCACTGCAAACAACCTGAAATCTCACTTAGAAGGTACGGCCAAGAAGTATGATGACTGCTAGATGAAATGAAGGCGCCATCACCCAAAACCCTCTGAAACTGATGAAGAAATCCAATAGGAAACACAGCTCAAGCCCAATAGAACCTCTGTATGAAGCTCTCACAAATTGCACAAATTCAGCTGATCTCTCACAGCCTCAAAAGTGCTCAACACTGAAGAGTTACCGTTCTTCAATGGAAAAATAGTTCAAACCCTGATCACAGGAGAATGCACAGGAAATAGCACAAGGCAAAGTTGAAATTGTCAAAAGATGAGTTTCTATTGCCAAAAATGCCCTTTTATGCAAAGGCACGCATTCCAAGAAAGTACGCCACTTTTGGGATATTAAAATCTTTTAAAATAATATTTAATTCATCTCAATAGTTTATGAATTAAATACTTGGGCACTTTATTCATTTAAGTGATTTAAAATATTAAATCACTTTTAGAGAATATTTAAGTGATTTAAAAATATAAAGTCAATTTGACTTTATAATTAAATATTAAATCAATTAATATTTAAATCATAAAGCCATAACTCACCAAAACACACCATAATCACGGCCGTCGAGAACGTCAAATCGACTGCACCTTGCTTATGGAACGATCTTACCACTCACGAGGCCGAAACGACCAAAACTCGTCAAATAATGCCACTACCCTCTAACCCAACCTGTTAGCCTACGAGAGGTCGAGAAATAAGCTAACCACCATCAAACATGATCATGCCGAAAGGGGACATTACAAAATTTGCCTTGCCATCTCTACTAAAGATTTTAAAATCGATAATAAAATGTGTTCCACCCCCAACCAGGTCAGTTATCACTAGTTCCACTTTTAGCAGCGCAAGCTCTGTCTCTTTCTCTCTCAATCTCTTCTTGGTAGGGTTATCTTTTTCATATGTGTCAAGGTACTAACAAACATAGAAACAAACAACTTGGCAAGTGGGCATGCTTTTAGTGTCAAATTTGCAGTTTAGAGTATTTTGTTAAGTAATTATAGTAGACTGAAATAGTATAAACAGTGTGAAGATTTACTAGTATGTTCTTATTTGATGCTAGTGATCTCTTGTAAGGATAGATAGCATCATAGCTAACATTATCAAATTCTTAAAGAATTACAGTGAATTTTTGTGTGTTGTCTGTAGAGTAAATTGAACACAGAGGAGTAATTATCGCAGGTATTGTTTGTAGAGTAAGTTGAACATAAAGGAGGAGTAATCATTGAAGGTATGTTCTTCCTTGTGGCCCCCAATGTTTTGAAATCAATAGCACAGTCATCTTTTAACATGGGTTCATTGCAAGACATATCATGTTATTGGTCTATTGGGCAATCTTCATTTGGCATCAACAAATTTGTGGGCCTCAAAGCATCTCGAGATCTTCTCAAATTCTTTACTAACCTCAGCTAATTTCAGTGCCTTTCTTATTTATATTATTATAAGATTGAATACTATTAGTATTTTAATACCCACTTTTAGATATTCAACTAATAGATATGATGCCACAACATATTGAATATTTGATTCAATCATAAAATAGGCAGTTCTGAGTACAACCGTGAGGGTTTGTAGTGTCAAATTTACATTTACCAGCAATCTGTCCTCATATCATAACTTAACCTTCACATGAGATCATAACTTATGCCATGCAAAGATATGTGAAATTCTTCTTTCTCTATCATCTGGTAGGTATGCTTCCTTTTATAATTTGACAATTCAATGTTGTTACATATTTCTTACCCATGTAGATCTTCCCCTGAATTAGTTTTAGAAACATTACACTTAAGTTTGTTTGGATAAATGATCATTTGCAGTTCAGAGAATTTTGTCAAGTAATTATATTACTGAAACAGTATAAACAGTATGAAGATTTACTAGTATGTTCTTATTTGATGCTAATGATCTTTTGTAAGGATAGATTGCATCATAGCTAACATTATCGATATCTTAAAGACTTATAGTGAATTTTTGTGCGTTGTCTGTAGAGTAAGTTGAACATAAAGGAGGAGTAATCATTGCAGGTATGTTCTTCCTTGTGGCCCCCAATGTTTTGAACTCAATAGCATGGTCATCTTTTAAGATGGGTTCATTCCAAGACATATCATAATATTGGTCTATTGGGCAATCTTCATTTGGCATCAACAAATTTGTGGGGCTCAAAGCATCTCGAGATCTTCTCAAATTCTTTTCTATCCTCAACTAATTTCACTGCCTTTCTGATTTATACTATTAGTTTTTAGGACCCACTTTTAGATATTCAACTATAAGATAATTTAAAGATTGGTGGTACTAACTCTGTTTGTGTATATGGTTATATGGCTTTATTTACTTTTAATTTTGATTTGCAAGAGATTGGTTGATTATTATGTATATGTCTGTATATATCCTAGATCAATGCTCGATGCTTAAATTCTTACTAGTTATAGCTAGATTTTGATATACAATAGATAGTTTTGAGTGTGCATGTTAAAATTCTTCCCTTGTCTATTTCATACTATATTTTTTCTTGTTGCATGTGTTTTATAGTTTTTGTTACATACCTCCTTCGAGATGCACACAAGGTGAAGAGTCAACTCTTAGGTATTGTAATCTAGCAACCTGTGGCCATCCACCAACAGTTTGTTGACAAAAATCAACCTTTGGTGGTTTGGGGGAAAGATCTCCTTATTGTGGACCTTGGCCTTAACATTTGCAATATTGCTAGAATTCTCAACTTCTAGGGTAATACTTTTGCCGATGAGGGCTTTGACAAAGATATGAATATCTCCCCTTAGATAAAGCACAAGGTGGAGTGTGCAATCTTTTTGAATTTTATATTTGGGTAAAGTATGGATGTCTTGATATTGTTTTCCGACAAAGATGATCCAATGCTTGTGTGGGGATGCCCTAGACATGCAATTCTTATATAACAAACTCACGAAAACTACACCATATGCAACAAAAACACATAAGCTGAAATAGAGGAAGGAAGAAAATGTATACACACTAAAAATTATCTATTGTATATGAAAACACTGGTTATGACCATATAGTATTTAAGCATGTAGCTATTAATTAAGAGAAGGAGCAACTACAACTCTTTCATCTAAAAATTTGCCTTGCCATCTCTCCTAAAGATTTTAAATTAGATAATAAAATGTGTTCCACCTCCAACTAGGTTAGTTATCACTAGTTTCACTTTAGTAGGGCAAGCTCTGTCTCTTTCTCTTTCTATCTCTTCTTGGTAGTTTATCTTTTTCATATGTGTCAATGTACTAACAAACAAAGAAACAAACAACATGGAAAGTGCTTGTAAGAGACTAGGTGTCTCTCAACCCAAACTTCTGACGGTGAATGCAATATTTTTGTTTGTTTTTTGTCGTTTTTGATTTTTTTTGAGGTTTTTTGCAAATAAAGAGAAATTGCAATTTTGCAAAGAAATGCTTGGAAAAATAAAATAAAATACCAGAAGTTTAAATATGACAGAATACAGCTTAGAATTTGATGCTAGATGAATTATTGATCTTCCAGAATAATTACAACTGCGAGATTCAAACATGCAAGAAAAAGGCAAGCTATTTATTAAGGAACTTGAATGAGCTTGCAAACGCTGAGAAGAAGCCTGAGATGGTACGGCTGAATGAAGTAATGCAATCTCCCACCTTGAAATTGATGCAAAAGCTCCATAAACCCTAGGCGTCCAAAATGATGAACTAGAAGATAAAAAGGAAAGGCGTCTCAGCTTGCAGAAGAAGTACGGCCCTTGCTGCTGTAAAAGTACGGCCCAAACCAGCAAAAGAGAAATCCGTACCACCTTGAAACTTGTGCTAGATGCTGGATAGATCACTGCCAATTAAAAGGATTCACTGCTGGAGGTAAATCGATCTAAACTCTTGATGAAAAACTTCACAATAAGCTCTGTAATGACCTCTGAATGAAGCCACTCATCTGACGTCAATTGGTATCTCACAGTCTCAATATGTCTGATTCTGAAGAGGGAACGCTCTCCAAAATCCAATGATTTGTAGAAACCCTTGTTTCACAAACCCCAATGCTCTTAGAGAGAAAAATAGACAAATTAGAATAATCATAACATAATGAGTTCGATTTGTCTTTGTGAAATATATATCTTCTCTCAAAAGGTCGACCCTTCTCAAAAAGCAAGTAAATGAGCAATTAAAATATTAATTAAATCGCCCCTCTTGACTTAAAATATTAATTAAATCGCTCTTCTTGACTTAGGCCAATTAATTAATAAAATGGCGTCCTTTTTATAAATGAGGATTAAAACTCATTTAATATTAATTTTTCTCCTTTATTATAAAGTATTAAATACTTTATAATTTGCCATAAATAATTACTTTAATATTTCATTAAAGTGACTTTATATTATAAAGTCAAAATAATAATCTTTTAATTATTATCAAATGCTCCAATAATCATTGTTTGCTCATCAAATCATCAAATTGGGTCGAAACTGAGCTGACCAACTGAACTAGGTGCCCTGCTAGAAATAGTATCCCCTATCTGCCTGACTTACTATAAATAGTAAGTGTTTGAAAATCACACTGTAAGTGTCTGCCAAGGCCCAAACCTGAATCAACTGATGGAGTAGTGTCCCCAAACGCCGGATAACTGCCACAAGTAACCCTCTAAACACATCTGTCAGCCTACGAGGGTCTAAATGATAGGCTAACCCCTGAATCCAATGCACTGTCTAGGAAGGGGACATTACAAGGCTTTTGTAACTAGGCATGTTTTCTTTATATTTTGAAATTTAGTTTGAATCTCCTTATTTGTTCTTTCATTTTAGTTGTAATGATTGTTTTTTTTTTTTGATAAAAGGCTTTTAGGCCGACTTTTTATATTATGTAATAGTAAAGGTTACAATAATACTATGCAATATCTTTATAGATAGATACAAAATGTCAATTGATACATTTTGAGAAGTTGACAGACCCTCAGTTGACTTTTACAAAGACCAATACATTTTAATAATTTCCCTCATGCCTTATGTACTGAGAAACCGACTTCTTTCCCTTCTTTGCTCATAATCTGACTTGTTGGAGGAGATGTTGTAGAGTTTGCAGTAATGTTCATGTCTGGGAGGATTGGCTGACACCTTTGAATGAGTGGTTGTGCATTTGATGGCCCTGGTGCTACATTTGACTCTTCAGTTTTAACCTCTCCTTGCTGTGGCGAAATTGGATGACTGAGTGAAGTTGCTTGATGACAATGATGTGTAAGAAGGAATGAAATTGCATGATATTTTGTTTTGAAGTTCCTTATCATGTCATTACCAGTTCTATATGATACCTGTTCAGCTCCCTGTATAAATAACTTGAGGAGTTAAGTTCAAGTGCCAACTTGATACCTGTATAGATGTTTTTGTAACTCACTTTGTGATGCAAGTAGTGTCTAGGGAATACACCTCCAATGTACGCTTCTCCAAGCCAAGATTCGTACTTCTAAATACTTGTGAGTAGAGCATTTTCTTGCAAGAAAACCTCTTTAATGACTGTATTTGCTATCTTTTGCATATCTTAATAGTTTGGGTTCAAATCCATGACATTTGAAACAAATATTGATACCAAATTGGAAGGAAAAATGATTCTCTATGTTGATGGCTGCAATATGTTGTGTCCAATTACATCCTTCATACATTTGAAAACAGGTATACAATCTGTTTTAAAAACATAAGATAATTATTCTCTGTCTAGCCCTTTGGAGAAGGGCAATTCCCACTGCTACACTTGAAAAGGTGCTCTGTGATTTCTTGGAAGAAATTCCATTGAAGATACCCCCAAATCACCAATAATAAGAACTCAAAACCCAAATATAGAATGAAGAAAGCCCTTTGAGAACTATACTAGTGGTGATAGCACTCACAATTGACCCAAGATGCATAAATGTCAACACAGTTTCCCAAACTGCTATATGGCTTTCGACGGAAAACACAAACTGGTAAATGGCTTTCGACAAGCAGAGAATAAAGCATGAACTTATAGAGTATTCATTAAGTAGAAACTAACACAACCAGCAAAGATAGCTTTCATGAAAACAACCTTGAAACTCTTGCAGTAATTTTGAATTGAAATACCAAGAGAGTTTTGGAAATGATTTTGGAAAGCCTCAACACCAAATTTTAATTGAAGACCAAAGGAAATTTGCACTTTACCCTGTTACTTGCACTTCAAGATTTAACTATTTCGATAATGCTGAATTGCTTGAAGCTCGTGACTGAAGGTTGCGCCAGCTTGTCACCCTAACATTGAAAAGATAACCTTCAAAGCTTCATTTTCCTGCGAGGCATTTTTTCACATTTTGATGTTACAAAACTTGCAAGATGAATGAGTTTTCAAGTCGGTTCCTCATATAGCTGTGAATTTTCTATAATATTCAAAATTGAAAAGTTTGCTTTGAAATCCACTTGTCCTCTTGACAAGTATATTACACGCTCAAAATTACTTGAAGATAAGCAGTTTAGATTCTTTTCACTGTCTTGCATCAATTTCCTACAAAATGCCAACATTTGTTAGAAAAATTCATAATATACCTTTACGGCATATGCTATGTGAAATGGATGAAATCGCGATGACATCATTTGATTTAGCTCATCACACACTTGTAATTATAGATGTTAGTTGTGTGTTGGCATAACAACTAACACCTCTAGAGTGCAAGTTGGTACGGACAACTATGCACACTACGCAATGAGTGCTCTTCAAATTAGGAGGGGAAGCTCCCTTGTTGTGCTTGACAAAAGTGCTTGAAAAAGGAAATAAACTAAACTATATCCTGTCTTTTTGTCTCAGCTATAAGAGGTACAAGGCTTTCAAGAAAACTCTATACGTTGCAGCTAAGTATTTTTTGGTTTCGCAAGACTTAACTACAACACACAAAACTAAGTAACTTAACTATCCAATCTCCTCAAGAATTTAGAGCACGAGGAAATGGAGCGAGAATGATTCTCTGACGATAAACCGAGTACAGACTCACAACGTGAAGGAAAGGTGGCACGACTATTTGCTTGTTTGAATAGGCTTATTATTCACACACATCACATGATAAACAAGTACAAATTCTCAACTTGAAGGAAAGGTGGCACATCTATCAGCTCAATCTGAACAAGTTTATTGAACACAAAACATGAAAGATAGCCAACTAGGACAATAAATTGCATAGGCGAGACACGCATACAATCTACGATCAAACTAGCCACTATATCTAACTAAGGCAAGAATTCACCATCATAATTGCATGAAACCCAAGTGGCATAACAATTCATCATAACAGTAAATACTCATGAACAGTCTGAGCGAGCAATAATATTGAAGGCAAGGTAGGCACAACATATATTTCTCTCTTGTGCAAAAGTTATGTACAAATGAGCAACGCTCTTATTTATAGACATCGAAAGGTGTAGGGAACCTTAAAATTACCTTGAGTCAACTACAGTCTTGCAATGCATGCAAGATTTATTGCTAAGCCCTAATAAAGTAAACTATATAGTTAATTGGAA